>OY997595.1:12369156-12641027 GCA_963921825.1 Erodium maritimum
GATTGGAAAATATGGATATAGGAAAAGAATTAGTCAGCCAACCCCGAGAAAAGCAAGAAATTTCATAGGCTTTGATGTTTTCAGTAATTTTAAAAGACGGCTATAATTAATTCCCTACAAAGATTATTGTCTCCTTAATTGGTTTACTTGTTCACGATGGTGTTGGCAGACAGGGCTACCCCGGGTTTGATCTGTACTTATTAATTTAGGGTGGGCATGATTCGATTAATTAATACTACTTGAGCCTCATTTTGATCTCTATATTTATTTGTTTTTCAGGAAAAAAAAAATCTCATTCTAAAAAAAAGATTTTTTCTTGATTGTTTTTTTTTTTGAGGATAACAAGTGCAATTTCTATTAAAATATAAGATAGGTCGATGAACACGTAGGTGTACTCATCTTACAAAGCAGATACCAACTAACGAACAATAAATAAAGACAGAAAAATAAAGTGTGCTCAAGGACTAGAGGCGGTCGAAGGGGGTATCTGCGGTAGCATCCTGAGATACCGATACAGCATGTTTCTACCGAAGGGCACTGGGCGAGCCAACTGAGTGAAAGGGGAATACTGGTGGACCTACATCTCCCCCGGTGTGTCAGCGTGCGTCGTCCTCCCTGGACTGATAATTGTAGGGCTCCTGAACGCGGGAATGCTGACTCCGGACTGGTAGGGGAGACAGATGTCGGCTGAGGATGAAACCATCGTCATCTATCCGCCAGGAAGGGGCCATAGCCGACTCACCCCTTCCCGGGCCACCTCAGGCTCATTCCTGTAGGCGGGGGTGCTTGTGGCCCCCGCCGCTGCAGCTTGTGACTCCCCATCTGATGCTGTCGACCCCTCTGACTCCTCCGGCTCCTCCGGCTCCTCCTCCTCTCTCTAGCCGTTTCTTACCTGACAGCGTCGGGTTGCCGTCTTTGGCTAGCCATGCCGATGGAATGTCCTCAGTCCCCGTGGCATATGACACTTCCCTATCCCGGCTTGTGTGTCGAGGGGATGGCGTTCGAGGAACCTTTTACTCCCCTTATTGCCCCATCCCAGATAACTCCAGTTGGTCCCTGGCGCCGACTTCCCATGCTTCGCCCTCTCGAGGGCGGACCTCGGATCCCTTGGGGCTCGTAAGGAGTGACCCTTAATCCCCCCTGCTACCGGGCATGACGGGAATATATGGCCCGCACAACTACACCCATAGCAGTGATCTGGCAGATATTCATATGAAATATGGAGTAAAGTCCGTACCTGCGATTCCGACATACGGAACCAAATCTGACCCTGCAGGGGTATGCGAATATCAGCTCAGATCCTGATCCGCATGAAGTCACCCCAACAACACCCCGATCCATCCACATCCACCGCCTGACATTTTCCCAGTGCATTCCCCACCCGGAACCCCACCTCCTTGTTCCAGGCCCCCACCGGGAGGTTAGATACTTTATCCCATACCGAGAAGTGGTGGAAACTGAGCTCTCCCACTTGCATATGGGCTCGAAGATCTGTAAACAACACCAGGGATTCCCAAAACGCCCACGGCTCTCCTGCCAAGACTCTCGCCCGCTCCCGAGCTGTACGAAAGAAAAAAGCCACGAGACCCCCTTCCAGCGGCCTGGCTGCCACTTTCATGCCCCACAGGTCCTCCATCCTGTCCACCAAAGACGTCCAGAAGAACCGTTTCGAGGTCAGCACCTTCGCTGCGAGTGCGAATTGAAAATGCCCCCCAGCCTTGGACACGTCCCCTGCAGGAACCACAACTTCTTTAATGCACATAGACGAAAGGCGAGACCCGAGTCCCGAGACCCCCTTCCCGTCCACTCCCTCCACCCTATCCGGGCTCCTTCTACCCGACCCCAGAGGGTCAGTCGGAGTCTGGCCCACGGCACCCGGATCCGCCGTCGAACCTCGCCCGACCTGGTCTCTCTGTCGCTTCGATCCAGCCGCTCCAGCTCCGACCCGACCCGACCCATAGCGGGCAGCCCAAGTCGCAACATCACCCGGCCCGGTTGGACCGGTCATCCCTCCCCGTCCAGCCCGAGGGCTCCAGCCCCCTCGGCCCACACCGCCTTGGCCCGCACGCCTTGCATCTCCCAGGAAGCCCCCCCTCCCGGCCCGGTCCAGTCTACAGCCCAAGGCCCACTTCTGAGTCACTAGGGTTTCCTTGCGCCACCACCACCGCCTTCCCTTTACGGCACCGCCACTCCATCGCCGCCGGCGACTCGGATTCGTTCTCCTCCGTGTCCGACGGTACAATCACCACGGCGGGTCCCAGCGCCACAGCCATCGGCTCAGCCCGCACGCCCATGATCGCCTGCCTAGCCGGACGGGGAAGCGGACCCCTCGCCAATGGTCTTCTACCCCTCGCCACCGACGACCGGTGATAGGCATCACCCCGATCCTCCTCTTCCACGCCCCTGCACACCGAGAAGTGCATCATTGAACCCAGCTCCTCCCTCGACGTCATCGCTTCCGGGACCGTGAGGGAGGCCTCGCCGTCACCCTCCCCTTCGTCCCCTACCGGCAGTCCGCTCCCCACCTTCCCGAGAGCCACATCACCCGCCGCCCCTGTCACGAAACCGGCAAGCCCTACGGCTTCCAGTTCCCCATTCGCATGCTGCATATCCTCCCCTCCGGCAAGGACGTCCACCCCACCTCCGATACCCTCCTCCACCGGCTCCTCGAGCCACTCGGATGGTTCACCGGAAAGACTTGACAACCTAGCCGCCGAATACGCCATAGTTTGCCCTAGAAACACTAAACCCTAGCAGAGAAAGAGAGTTGTGTATCAAATTCAAAAGGTTTCATTTTCTTGATTGTTGATCATCTTAACAACTCTATAATTATCGTCAATAAAAAAACAAATAAAAAAATTATGGATATTTATATTTACACAATAACTTTTAAAAAATGACGAGAAACTTTATCAACAGGTTAATGTTCAAACCAAAATAATATTATAAAATAAGCTATCAAAATTGTAAGAAAAACATCCAATATGAAAAAAATACAAAGCAAATATGAGAGAAATCTACTTAGTGTTGATTCAATATCTCAACTATTTTTATTATTTTATAAATCAATTTTAGACATTTAAATAAAGTTATACATGTACAGATGAATATTTAAAAATTAATAGGCTCAACAAGAACATTAGTAGTCTTTCAAAAAAATATATCACATCTACCCTTAGCCGTCTTTGCTTCTGGGGGCTCTTGTCGCTTTCTTCGAGCCATGGGAGCTACTAGTGGCTCTTTTTATTTGGTCATGTCCTTCTTTATTCGCTTCTCATGTTCAGAGCTCTGGTTGACTCTTCTTTTTTTGACGCCCTCGTTTGTAGTGGTTGTGGTGCTTCTGTGATGTCTCTTTTCACTAGGTGTGTTTTTTTTCCTCTTCACCATTATCTTTCTCGAGTCTCTTACCATTTAGTTAGATTTGAGGGATGTTCTTGGGAACCCTTGTTTTGGTGGTTTGTCCACCAGTTTAGTTCCCGTTAATACAGTGAATGGGGTTCGATGGCGAGAATCATTTTTATTGTTGGTACCGATTGTTGGTGGGTTGCTTTCTAAGGGTGGATGTTTTTATCGATAACTGAGTAACGTGTCGTTCAACATTATGTCTTGCCCTTTATATTCTTTTCCGTCATACTTAAATTGAAATGGGAGATGGTGCGACTTTTATCTCATTCATACTAACTTTTGAGTGTTATTCATTATTGTTGTCTTAATTAAACTAAAAATATTTATTATTGAAATATATCATATATAAGGAAATAATTATAAATTAAATTATTTTAATTTTTAATTTTTTACATAGTATGATTCATATTTTGATTCCTTGATGTCTGGCGTTACTTTTACAGATTGGAGTAAAGTTCCTAACTGGTGTATTCGACCAAGAGTGAGGCGTGTTCGCATATGATGTTTTGTTCTCAGTGTTTGTTTTGGGCTGAGTTTTTGTAGGTTACTTTGGGGGAGTGTCCCTCTCTAGGTTTCGTCTGTTCTCTCTACGGTCCAACGAGTGCTCATCCGGGGGAACGCTAAGGGCCGATCTGCTCTTGGGAGCGGAGGGGCACGAATTACTTAGTTTTTCTGAGACCAGAGAATCCACCTGTTCACTCTGAGGCATTGTTCGTTGGTCGCGGCGAGACACCCGGAGATGATGGACATCTCTCCTTTAGTGTCTGTATGTTTTCTTTGTTTTTCGGGCTTTGCCCCCTAACTCTGTTTTGTAAAGCTCCTTTGTTATCGTTGTTATCTTGGTCCTTTTCCTCCATGGAACTGGTCTTCTCTTAATAATATTTTAGAGCTTTTAAAAAATATGATTCATATTTTGATTAATAAAAAATTTAAAAATAGAAACACAAATCCGATTAATCTCCGACCAGTCTCTAATTAATCAGCATAAGGTCAGAAGCCATATCCGTCAGACTAGCGCCTAACGTTTTTTATAACTTTCATATTACTACATGAACAAGGTACTACACATGTACCAAAATAATCCAAGCAGTTCACATGAACTCTAGATCTTCTTCCTGTTGTTCCATTACAACAGAGGCAAGAGCGAGTCTGTATGCTGAAGATCTCAGATTCCTAACCAAGACGTATACCTCTTTCCTCTCCCGTTTCATGAGCAATCCATGCCACTGATCCCGCCTCAGTCCAGCAAGCAAGGTTGCCTCGCAAAAAGCTTGAGCTCCCGCCTTCTTGCTGTGCACATACATTCATATCAAATTCAAAACATTCACAAGCAATATACATATTTGGACAAACAGAAAGATGCAGTTGCTATGCAGCAAAAATTGTGCACTAACCTTCCTCGGACTGAGCCGGCTGTAACAAAGCCAATTGGCCACCTATGTGCTTCTCTGGCAACAGGGTCATCTGGTAACTGGAGTTCCCACTTCCCATGAGATTGCTCTTTGAAGTACGATCTCACCGAAGATTCAGCCATTTGAAGTTCGTCAGAGTTATTTTCCAACCTGCAATATGTAGCAAAATTTTCTCAGTACTTTCATTCATTAGGTTCATCATTTTGCCTCTTCATAAATATCACGAAAATATGTTTCACTCAGACCATTGAAAAAATGTTGCAAACAAAATACTAGTCTTATAATCTCCTGGTCTCCAAGTATGCGTGTTTTCATTTCAGTCACTTAGTTAGCCATGAATCGCCAATGATATTGTCCTGTGTAATTATACACTAAGAAATGAATTTTTAATCTTTATAAATAGTAAAATGGGACACTTATTTGGAGAAAGAGTGAGTATTCAGGTAGATACATGTAAATGTTATCAAAGTGTATCCCACTCTAGTTTTTTTTTCATGGTGTCCCACCTATTTCATGTAACATAATCAAGGAAAACACATTCCACAGACCTAGGTTCTATCCTATCATCTTTCAACCAATGTGTTCATTTTTAGAAAATTGAATGAATGCCCTAGTTAGAAAACCATAAAAATAAGAATAAGGTATTATAATGATATGAAACCCATAGATTATCAAAGAAAGACACAAAGTATCATCCAAGGGAGTAAGAGGTTTCGAAAAATATACCTTAAAGATATATCACTAAGTTGAGGTGCACAAACAATGGCTCCATCTTCAAAAACTCCTTTCCTGTGGGCATGGAGAATAACTCTAAGGAAACATAATCTATGGTCATATTTAAGTTGAGTTGCTCTATGTTGGCTCTGACTGACCGCATCCTTCGTCAACTCAGAAAAACTTATCTTTTGATCTGGTACTCGAGGGAACAAAGGCAAATGATCACCACTGACTGTATTCAAGTAAGATTTCAGCATGGCCGCAGTCCGTGCTACATATACTTCCAATGAAATATTCTGATGGTGAAGCGATCTAATGCCGTGATCTACACCATCTAACATAAATTTGTTATATTGAGTTCCACAATCTGACTTCAGCAGTGAATTGTCACTATTCGTATCTTTGTTAGATACACTGTCAATGGAAACTTCTGTACTTCCTGCTTTAGTGAGATCTTTATTTATAGTAGGCCAAACAGTGTGCCATGGAGATGGAAAGGGAACTCTAAAAGGACGCACAGCTGGAGGACGGAGTTCTGCTCTTTGATCAGATGCTACAGCTTCAGTGGCCATTAAGCAAGAGTATGCCTTGCAATCAGGGAAATCCCAGGGAAAATATGGCAACCCAACCTAAAACGAGGAAGAGATTATATGTAAAGCTTGATAACCTTATTCTGAAGTTGTGAATGCACAGAACTACCTCATAAGCAGTCCAATGCTTCTCTCTCAGACCAATTGCATGAGCTCCCCGGGAGACAAGAGGAACCCAGAAGGCCCGGACCCAGCTTAAGGGGAGTATAACAGACCATCTAGATGATAGCAAAAGAAACACTCATTAGACACCATAAATAAAATCTGTAACTTGCAGGACTATTTGCAGCAGATGGCAACATATTATGTCCAGTTACCATGTGACCTTAAGATTTGTAAATTCTACTAAGATCTACTGGAAGAAAATAGCAGAAGAAAAGGAGTTACCCAAGAAGGGATTCCTTGCGGTCATCATTTTTCAAGAGCAGAATTGGGCAGAACCTCGAGCAGTGTAACTTGGCCGAAGCATTCGCCCCCTCTGAGTTTTTATCAAGGCAAAATAAATTCATACGACTGTGATGTTTTTCGGTGCAAAGAACATGCTCTTCCACTGGAGGATTTATTTTTTTGTTGCTATCCCATAAATCATTGCTATCATATAGAATACTATTCTCTTCCGTTAGTGACTCAATAGTCTTTTCTGAAATCCCTGATGAAGCAGCATGCTTTATAGCTTCCTTTTCTGGTACATTAGTGAGCATATCGGTTGAATCTGAGTCTGGAACCTCCTCATTTTTTTTTGCAAGACACATACGAGGATCCTTCACAGTAAATGGTAAAACTGCATGTGAAACAATATGCTTCTCGTTTTTGAATATAGAGGATTCCTCAACTTGGGAGTCACCGTCAGCCTTTTTAACTGAACATTCAGAAAATTGAAGAGAGCCTTCTGAAATGCTACACGGCCAATCAACACTAAGTATTCACCTAAAATTTCAGAAATGAGTTAAAAAAACAATACCAATCGGTAACTTACCCTGTAGTGACAGGATGCAATAGCTTTTGGAGGTGTTGAAATGCCTTCAATCCCATTACTTCAAGTTTTGCAATTTGACCTTCACGTGAAAAACAACTAATCGAAGTGCCCTTCTCATCCATCTGAAGGACAACAGACATTGATAAGACAGTTAGCTAAAAATGTAGTTTTTATGTTTCACTCTCTTGACTAATTGGAAAGACTTAACACAAATCACAAGAGACACACGAACAATCCACAGAAACATTTCAGAATACCATATATCTTTAAAGCATCATATAGGTGACACATTAGTACAAAAGAATATATCTTTCTCATGATAACATACATGTACATGATGATTAACATTAACTCAGTTTTAATGCCTATAACATGAAATTTGCACAATCAATTCAATTCAAACTGTATGAGTTAACTTGTATGGAATGGTTCAGTGAAACAGATAAATAAACAGAAAAAGCATTAAGGGGATCTCATTAAAAAAACAAAATTTTCTTCTAGGTCTTTTCAAGCAACCTCTCAAATGAGAGGGTTATATTAAAACATACTCCGTGATGACAAAAGAAAGAACTCCCACCTCTTTTTGACAAGCAAATTTTAGAGCATTAAATCCTTCTTCTATAACTGAAGCATGCATCCACATCCAAAGCTGGCGATGGGGAGAACATGCATCAACCTTTTTTATCTCATTACAACCATCCATGCTTTGGTCTGCCCCGTCATTAACTCTATCCTGCTTGCGAAAAGGCCGCCACATGTAGGTCACAGGGGCAATTCTTTGAGAAACAGGTCCCCCAACATGATGGAGCTGCAAGAAAGGACATTTAAAAATCCAAATTATTAAATCACCATGGTTTATAACAGACAGTGCAAAAGGGATTACTTACCATAGCGCTTCCATAGGCGAGACCAGCAAGAACAGCTTGGCTATGCTCAGAAAGAGCTGGAGGAGAAACTATAACCATTTGTAGGATTGACATTAGTGAGTCCTGGAAGCATGCGTTACAACAAACCAAGTTAGACAATGTCACAATGATCCCAACCACAAAAGATGAAGTTGTTTAACCATTGTTGTATCCACACCATGAAGCCTAACATATCAATTTAATAGTTACAGGGGAAGGGGAATGCCTGCCTCTGGACCCTCCAACTGGACAGGCACATGATAGCTTGCATCATGTACAAGCACGCCTTGATTGAACCACTTCAGTAGAGCCCTCGAACCTCTTCCTCTGCATAATACAGACACAAATTGTCAATATAAAAAAGTGATAAAAGATGTTCCAAGTAGCAGATACATTCTGAAACAAACATTTGTATCTAATGGGTCTTATCATTCAATGAATCCCCAAAACTCTTGACATAACCAAATCCAGAAGTAAGCAGATTCATCAAACAAAAGCTAACAAAGGAAGATACTTGGGCAAAAATAAGGCTCATTACCCTCCCTGCAAGCCCAGAGGAAGATGAAAACCCCAAAGCTTAGACATTGTAAAGCGCTTGGCATGCCAAACATGTGTTCTCAGCCTCTTTGTTCCATCCCCTGAAGTACAGAAACCAGCTTCTGGGTTCTCTTTAAGTGCCGCTCTGCGACGGATGTGACGAGGAACCTTCTTCTCCTTCGTGCTCTTTTCGGAAGCAACACCATCGGCCAATCCTGATTTCTTTTGCCTCTTTCTTCTACTACTACTACTACCGCCGCTCGTAGCTCGATTGTTATAGGCAGTGGTTCTTCTCCTTTTGTTCCTCCGAGACCTGAAATTGTTGCCCAACCGATCGGATACAATGGAGTGAAGAGTCTCGAGCTCGGGAGCTCGAGCTTCTGCAAATTTCTGCAGATGCAGGCCTCGGGGAGGTTGAGCTGTTGATCGCTTGCTTCGATCGGTAGCCATTGAAATGCAGCTATTCAGAAGTATAAATTAACAACTTATTATTGATCAGCACTGATTGTGTAAAGTATATCGGTATTGTTTTCCATCACTCGGTTTCTCGGCAGCCAAACGGGGTAATTTTCCTGAGAAAATAGGCGTACATTTCGACTTTAGTCTCAAGGGTTTAGGGTTTTGATTTCTGAATTCTCAAACGCAGGAAAGGTAGAAGAACCCAAGGAACGGTGCGTTTTACTGGAGGAATTTGATCGATCAATCCAGTCCAGCCCAGTTTTATTGGAGGAGTTTGACCGATCGATTCAGCCCAACCCAGCCCATCTATGCGATAACCCAGCCCATCCTGAGGATCTATGCGGCGTCGTTTTGCTGAACCAGAGAATCACAAAGCCATAAACCCTCACATTTGCTCTCGCAACAAGAGTGATCTGATAAATAATATCACATGCGAATCAGATCTGTTTATCGACGACGAAGATCAGATACTCTCTCCGTCGAGCTACAGACTCAACCACAGCATGTCAATTAGGGAAGCTTTATTATGCTTCTCCATCATAGTTTATTCAATCTCAGCTGCTTCAGCTGATTCGTTCCATGGCTGTGGCGGTTTCATCGAGGTGAACCTTGCAATCTTCTTCTTCTACTTACTGTGAACTGTATATTTTTGTTCCTGGTCCATTTGGCTGCCCAGAAAGTGCTGGAAATAGGAAAAAATTATAGTTTGGAACCACTTCATAAGTTAAGATGAACTGGTATTGATCTAGAGGTCTACTGGCTATTAAATCCATAAACTACCAATCTACAGTTCCTCGATCTGTTTTTGGGGCTTGTAGATTTGTATGTATTGTTGTTGTTATTGCGATGCCGGGTTATGAGAGCTGAATTCCTGTTTTGCAGGCGAGTTCATCACTGGTCAAGTCACGGAAGCCGTCCGATGCGAAATTTGATTATTCTCATATCACAGTATGATCAAATTCTTTCTGTTGATCTTTTGTAGTTGGCATAGTAGTTTCTGGAATTAGTTTCTCCCAGTAAAACAACTACATCATATTGTAAATTCATGAAAATGTAGGTTGAGCTTCGCACAGTAGATGGATTGATAAAGGACAAAACCCAATGTGCTCCCAATGGTTACTACTTCATTCCAGTATACGACAAGGTGAAGTACCATGCCCGGGTTTATTTTTGATCTATATTCAACTGGGTGTTCATATTTTATGAGATTATTTATTGAAGTTTTAACTGTTCCATGGCATGATGGCAACAATGGGCTTATATACTCTTCAGTTTTTTTTCTCAATAATAATTGATGGATTTATGCTCTTTGTATTTTGCCGGATAATAATTGATTGGTTTATGTTGCTCATCACCACCTCATAATAATCAGCTACGCGTGCAGGGCTCTTTTGTAATTCAAATACAAGGACCAGAAGGATGGTCATGGAACCCAGATAAGGTTTAATGCTTATTTGCTCTGTTATCTTCAGATTTTCACCTTGTTTGGTGTACCTTCTGTATCTTTCCTTCTCTCTCTCACTTTCTCTGCTCATTCATTTGATTGGTCCTTGAATCTGCTAAATGACATATTTATCATCTGTTGTAGGTTCCAGTGACAGTCGATGACAATGGTTGCAACAACAATGATGATATTAATTTCAGATTTACAGGGTTGGTTCCTAGCTGTTATTGCGCACTTAGATTATATTCGTGTTATCTTTGGTTCTCTGTTATGCTCGATTCATATTTCTGTACCGTAATCATGCCCATACATTATAGGTTCACCTTATCTGGACGAGTTGTTGGGGCAGTTGGTGGGGTTAGCTGTTCAAATAAAAATGGTGGCCCTTCAAATGTAAATGTTGAACTTCTTTCTCCTACGGGTGATCTTGTGTCTTCTGCCTTGACGTCATCAGAGGGGAGCTATGTGTTCGCAAATGTGATTCCAGGTAAGCGCTTAACCACTTGTTCAAGCAAGCTTTGGTACCTGTTTTTTTCTTCTTCTTTCAAACTATCACAGGTATCAAACACTGTCTATGTACATGTGCATCTGTTAGCTTTTTGGCCAACATTTAAGGTTGAAAATGTTTTTTTTTTCCAATTATTTATATACCTCGGACAGATCTTTCTATGATCTAATCCCAACTCAAAAAGATGTTGGGTATCCTATTGATAATCATAGGTTCATACTATACTTGTAACCGTGTGATGCAGATGTTCTAATTTGGCTCTGTATCAGAGATTTTAGTGTTAATCTATAAAGTTTAAATGTATCCTTCTCTGGTTGTAGGAAGTTACAAATTGCGTGCTTCACACCCTGACATCAAAGTTGAAGCTAAAGGCTCTACAGAGGTTGGAAGCTTCTTGCTTTACTTTCGTTTTTTGCTCTCTTTCAACAGTTGTGTTTTATGAATATCTTATCAAACATTCACATTTGAGATGCCACTCATAGAAAATTACTTCTCTCAGGTGGAACTAGGTTTCGAAAATGGCGTGGTTAATGACGTGTTCACTGTTCCTGGGTATGATATCCGGGGGTTTGTTGTGGCTCAGGTAAATAGGCAGTAAAGAAACTAGTACACACAAGAAAAACTGGTACAACATCTTTATAATTTACGCAGTTTGGATCACCAAATTGTGATACGGTTATTTTAGTGTCCATTAATACCACCAGGCCATTAATCAGCGCAATTTAATCAGATTTCTCGTTTTGAACTTTTTGGTCTTGTGTTTAAGTTTTTCTTATACTCTAGGTTAGCTACACAGTGATTGTTTGCTCAATATACTTCTACATCATTTGAAATATAAGTTTTTATGGACATAAATGGATATTATATCTGGTGAAACCTAAAATTAAACTTCTGAGGCATTGTCCACATCAGCAGTAACTGAGTCATGGCTTTTTTGTTCTTTACAGCATTTTACTTCATGTGCAGATTGAAAATTTCTGTTCTATTTGGCAGGGAAATCCTATTTTGGGAGTTCAAATTTATTTGTACTCAGATGATATTGTAGAGGTAGACTGCCCCCAGGGTCCTGGTAATGCACCTGGAGAAAGAAAAGCTCTTTGTCATGCTATTTCTGATTCTGATGGAATGTTCAAATTCAAGTCACTGCCTTGTGGTAATTATTTGTGCTCTTTGCTGCTTTCTTTGCTGGTTTGTCTGTACAGTGTTTTCCATCTGTTTTACCTATAATAATTTATTGGAAGACAGTCTCTTTTTGGCATCTTCAAATTCTAATCGGAACTTAGATATGTATATATGCAGTGCTATTCGGTCCTAGTAACATATAATTTTTCTTACACGGGTATAAGAAATTCTTGAAACTTGTGTTAGAGTGGTTGTCCCTACTGAGCATTTTCTGTCAAATCTAAGTTATATTGCAGTCTTACCTGAATCTGATTGTAATGAAATTTGTTTCAATATTGACTTGGTTATGGTCCATGCCAATTAAACATCAAACATACAAAAGTGTATTATAAGTTTATAACTAAAAATGTTCGAGTTAGAATGTTGGCCTCTGAATATCCTTCTGATTATGTTATTTCATTTTGTTCACCGTGATATGTGAAGGGAGTTGGAAGTCAGTTAGTTTCAAAAAATTTCAATGTTCTCAGCTAGCTATTGTATTGCTTTAAGATCAAGTGCTCAGTTCCATTGAATAACTGGCAGGAAATTACAAGCTCGTACCTTACTACAAGGGTGAGAATACAGTATTTGATATATCACCCTCTTCCGTGTCAATATCTGTTGCGCATCAACATGTAACTGTCCCGGGAAAATTCCAAGTAAGATATTTATGGCCATCTGAAAATGTTGCTTGGTTTTGTGCTTGTATGACTTTATTCAGCTCTGGCTTTTACCGTTTTGTTGAATGATATAGGTCACTGGATTTTCTGTTGGAGGTCGTGTAGTTGATGGAAATGACATGGGAGTGGAGGGTGTTAAAGTAATAGTTGATGGCCATGAAAGGTCCATCACTGACAAACAAGGATACTACAAACTTGATCAGGTGGAAATAATGTGTGCTCTTGGTACATGTAATTATACTCAAATATTAGTCCTTTATTTTAATTTGCTACTTGTTAAATGGTTTTAGGTTACATCCAATCGCTATACAGTTGAGGCCGTCAAGGATCATTACAAATTTGACAAATTGAAGGAGTATATGGTAAGTGTTGTATATGAAGAGACTGTTCATATTTCAACATTGACTTTGTATCTGTATGGATTTTCTGTTCCACTGTAATGAGCAATGCTGCTGTCCCCTTTCCCATTTTCCACCCTTGCTTTTTTCAGGTTCTGCCAAACATGGCTTCTATTGCAGATATCAAAGCAGTTTCGTATGATATTTGTGGAGTAGTTAGGATAGTTAGTGCTGGTCAGAAGGCAAAGGTAATATCAAATAATCATACTAGATACTTTTATCATGTGTTGTTGTTCATCATATGTCTGACCAGTTTGAACTTTAGGTAGCCTTGACTCATGGACCGGAGAATGTCAAACCACAAGTAAAACCAACTGATGGAAATGGAAAATTCTGCTTCGAGGTATGCTAACTTATAGTACTAAGATTTGTTGCTCCTAAGTTTCGTCCAGTATCATGAAGTAAATCTTAGTGTTCGATGCTAAAATAACTCAAATCAGAAGAAAGGTTCTGAAGTTCCTTTTTTCAGTTTTTGTTTTTAGCATTGCTGCAAGGTTAATTATTGTTATTAGTAAGTTATGCTTATTCCGATCTTCTGAAAATCATAACATGGAGTCATTTAAACATCCAGGTTCCACAAGGGGAATATCGCTTATCTGCTTTGGCAGCTGCACCTGATAGTGCGCCCGGGCTTCTGTTTTTACCACCTTACCTTGATCTTGTGGTCAAAAGTCCAATACTGGAAGTGGAATTTTCACAGGTAAAATTTCTCACTTTCATTATTTTAGGGTTTGGTTTTCTTATTCTGATTCCCTAGAAGCTCATTTTCCTTGAAAAGTTTAGTCTGCTTTGGTGCTTCAGCCTTCCAAGATCATTAATTGGTTGGCCAGGTTATAATTTTCATCGTGCTCTATTTTAATCCATAAATAATGCTCTTATTATATTTCCATTTCTACTTTTCGTATCTTCAGTAATCATTAAAATACCTTATTCTTGTAACAAATTGCTGTCTCTGTAAAATTGCGTTCTGATATTGAATTTTTTTTCATCATTCAGGCTCTAGTCAATGTTGTTGGTTCTGTAGCTTGCAAGGAAAAGTGTGGTCCATCCACTTCTATTATCCTTTCAAGATTGGGTGGCAAAAGTAGGGAAGAGAAAATAATAGTCCATTTGACTAATGAAAGTAATGATTTTATTTTCAAAGATGTCATCCCTGGAAAATACAGGCTTGAGGTACTTAAATTGTAATGGAAAGGAATGATGAAAATTTCATGTAGAATTAAATTCTGTCTAGTTTCTCCACTCTGTTAATTCCCTGCATTTGTGTTAATGGTTGTTGCCATCCTAGGTTCGGCACAATGGACCAGAAGACATGTCAAGGAAAGACAATTGGTGCTGGGAACAGAGCTTCATTGATGTTGATGTTGGGGCTGAGGATGTAAAGGACATTCTGTTTATTCAAAAAGGTTATTGGGTAAATTTTATCTCCACCCATGATGTTGATGCTTACTTGACTCAACCTGATGGTTCATCCATGAATTTGAAAATTAAGGTATCTCTTTTAAGTGAAACTCCATTCGAACTATATTTAAATCATGGTATTTTTACTTACCATGTGAACCACTTCATTTTTGTATGAACCACAGAAAGGATCCCAGCATACATGTGTAGAATCTCCTGGAGTTCATGAAGTTCACTTTGTCAATACCTGCATTTTGTTTGGGAGCTCATCATTGAAGATTGATACATCAAACCCAATGGTAGAGTGCCTACATTGCATAAAATTCTGCATTTCTCATTTGTTACCTTGCATGTTGATACAACAACCACCGACATACGTTTCATCCATTATTTCTAAAAAATATTCTGAAATATTTTTTGTAGCCAATCTATCTCAAAGGAGAGAAGTATCTCTTGGAAGGACAAATCAATATAAACTCGAGCTCGCTTAATGGTGCTTATGAGTTACCTGATGGTATTGTTGTGGATATTCTGGATAGCAAGGGCAATGTTATTGATGGTACTAAAGCCAAGCTTAGATCAAATGGAAATGATGAAATATCCACTGCTGTATATGAATACTCTGCTTGGGCTAATCTTGGAGATAAGCTTACCTTTGTTCCGCGGGACCACAGGTATGTGTCCGTGGGTTAAGTATCCTCAGTCTGTCAGTCATGATCTTTACCTGTTGTCTCATGTTAAGCAAAGTTTTCGGTCTGCCATATCTTTTGGTTTTTATGTATGTGTTGAAAATGAACTTTCAGTATAGTAATATTTTGTATAAGTGGTTTCTTTTCGTCTAAGTACTAGATAGAATTCCTGGAAAGTTCTGAGCATATATTAAATATAATAGGTGACTTTGAGAATGCATTTATATAATTCTAGTGGCTTTCTGTTTCACAGAACTTCCTTCTTTTTATAATTGTCTGGTGTGTTCGGTATATAGTATTTTGACAGGGATCCTAGTTTACCCTTACTAGTTAAAGTTATTTTATATCATTCGATTACTGCATCATTTATACCTTTAACTTAAGCTGTGATATTTTGCAGGAATTCTGGGGAAAAACAGCTCTTATTCTACCCTAGGCAACGTCATGTAGGCATCATCAAGTTTTCCACCTAAATCTTCCTGTAATAGATGATTTTCTCTTTAGCTCTTGAGTTTTAATACTTTTAACTTAATTTTGCTAGGTGTCACTGACAAATGATGGTTGCCAAGCTCCAATCCCTGCAATTTATGGCCGTCTGGGGTTGTACATTGAAGGATCAGTTTCTCCTTCTATTGCTGGTGTTAATATTAAGATTATTGCAACGGCAGATAGCAGCACCTCTCAGCTTAAGAGAGGTGAATTAGCTTTTGAACTTACCACTGACACGGATGGTTCCTTCACAGCAGGACCACTGTTTGACGATATAGATTACAGTGTTGAGGCTTCAAAGGTTTGTAACTTTATATCATGAGATAATCTGTATAATTATATATGCTAGCTGAGCAAAATAATAATAATGATAATAATAATTTTATATATGCTAGATATTTAAGCACTACTATTCCTGTACTGTTTTAAAGGCAGTTCCTCTAGATCATATTGAGGTTGACATTTCTGCAAATGTGTATGTTATTAAGATCATATCCTTAGCATTAGTTGGAACTTCCCACTAAATACCCAGAGTGCCCTAATGGTGGCTTATAGTTTATACTGATAATTTGGATGATTGTTTCTCCTATCTTGATTAGATAGGTCATATTATAGTGCATGTTTTCAATATTTTCTCTTTATCCTACTGAATTATGTCTCTCTTATTTTCTGCAGTCTGGCTATCATCTAAAGCGGCTTGGATCATATTCATTTTCTTGTCAAAAGCTTAGTCAAATTTCTGTACACGTACATTCTAAGGATGATGCCAAAGTACCTATCCCATCCGTGCTATTATCATTGAGTGGTGATGATGGCTACAGGAACAACTCAGTTTCAGGGGATGGTGGAATTTTTCTCTTTGATAACTTATTCCCTGGGAGTTTCTATCTGCGTCCTTTGTTGAAGGTACTATATTAGAATGACAATTTAATACTATTTCATGGGTGATTTTTTTCTGTCTCTGCTCTCCTTCACAATTATCATTTTAATTAGTAATGCTTTTAGATTACGGAACTTACGTCATTAAATGGAGTTTTGGTTTTGGCAAAATGAAAATAGAAAAAGGAATGAAGTGTTAATGCCAAGCACTCAGAATTAAGTGTTACATTTTTGTTTTTGTTTCTACAGGAGTATGCTTTCTCGCCCCCAGCTCAGGCAATAGAGCTTGGCTCAGGGGAGTCTAGAGACATCGTTTTCCAGGCCACACGTGTAGCTTACAGGTTAGTTATATCCATTCTGCTTGCAATATTCATTTCTTCTGGTTATACCTTAGCAAATAACTTTCTTTAGTCTGCTTGTCTTGGAAATTTCTGCTTGAATCTGAAGTAGTTTATCCTTTATGCAGTGCTATAGGTACAGTCACTCTGTTGTCTGGCCAGCCAAAAGAAGGTGCTTCTGTTGAAGCTCGATCAGAATCAAAAGGTTACTATGAGGAAACAGTGACTGATTCATCTGGAAGCTATCGTCTGAGAGGACTTCATCCTGCCACGACTTATGTAATCAAAATAGTGAAGAAGGATGCCCTGGGCAGCTCTAAAATTGAGCGTGCATCGCCAGAGTCTGTTACCGTCAAGGTATGTCTTATTTGGTAATTATATTTAATAACCTTTTATAGTGTTTATTCTCATGATGGGTACTGATTATTTCATGTGATTGGTCGTAGGTTGGATCTAATGATATAAAGGGGTTGGATTTTTTGGTTTTCGAAGAGCCAGAAATGACCATTTTGAGTGGACATGTTGAAGGGAAAAGAACGGGTGACCTACACTCCCATGTTCGGGTAGAAATCAAGTCAGCTTCAGATCCATCAAAGATAGAATCTGTCTTCCCTCTGCCTCTCTCCAACTTTTTCCAGGTAAAGGGCTTGCCAAAGGGTAAGCACCTTTTGCAGCTCCAGTCTGGTTTACCATCAAGCACCTACAAGTTTGAATCAGATGTTATCGAGGTTGACTTTGAGAGAAATAGTCAAATTCATGTTGGCCCTCTCAGATACAGAATTGAAGAGAATCATCATAAACAGGTTTATTTCACTTTGCTTTATGGTATCTTAGTGAACTCTGAGTTATCATTCCCTGATTCCTATTTTACTCATTAACTGGTTTGAAGGGGATAATGACTTATTAATTCTCCAGTTGCTTATCAAGTTCTGGATACCCTGATTTGTTTTCTCTGAACCCTTATCTACTATCTTTCTTTTGGGGTTTTTACTCACAAAGTGTTTTATTCATGGTGTTGCAGGATTTGACTCCAGCACCGGTATTCCCCCTCATTGTTGGAGTATCAGTAATTGCCCTTTTTATCTGTATGCCAAGGTAACTGGAATTTACTTTTTTCATTTTGATTCTAAAACTTCAGCTCGTCTTACAAAGACTCATGATAATTAATCTTCTCAATTTTATGGTGCACTCTAAAGATTGCAGGAATTGTATCAAAGCACCATGGGCATTCCAGCGCCAGGATTCACGGCCACCGCAAAGAAAGAAGTTAGAAGGCCTGTAGTTAGAAAGAAGACATACTAAAGATCATCTTTGTGCTTAGAGAAGCGATGACAGTGACTTCAACAGTGTCAAATCTAATTTCTCGGTTCTTTTTGAAGCACTTGGTTGGTTGCTCCTTAGTCGGTACCTTCAAGAGTAGTGTTTTTGGTATTAGTTAATCAACCATTCTTCGAAGACTTGAAAGGATGTGGCTAAGGATCGTTTGTGTAGCAGCAGTTGCTTAGTGTAATAGAGTAGCATTTTAAAGTATTGGAAGACCTAACTCAATTAAATTTTGAACTGATAATTTGTTAATGAATTATGGTTGTCACACGTTTTGTAGAAGCAATAGTTTTGGAAATCTGAATTTGAACTTGAATGTGAAGGCCGCAAAGCTCTCTGGTTGCCAGTTTTGCTAGTCATGTCATCTCCATTATCTCCCATTGCCCAACTCTGTTGAACTCAGTGTTCTAAAAATTGGGCCTACGTGGGAATTTTTAGAACACTTTTCTACATTTTAATAAGTCCGATGGTTTTAGGCGGATTTGAAGAAATTTGATCAATCCTTACTTAGGCGGGGATTAATCAGCGTCAAGACGGGATTTAATCGGTGTTTAGGCTGGGATTTTTATAACACTTATATGATATTTATGGTTTTATCTTTAATATTTGTTATTAATCATTTTATATATTTATTATTATTATAAAAATATATATTAAATATTTGTAATTTTTATTTATAAAGTTAATTATAAAATTAATAATTATAGATGATATATGCTTACATCTTAAATAATTGGGGATGTTAATATTGTTTACTTGTTTATTGATTTTTTTTTATCTTTTTTAAAAAACATCATATTAATTTTGAATTTTTTTATTATTAGTTTTAATTTTTATATAAGGATATTAATGTTGTTTATCTGAACATTTTTGTTATTTAAAGATACGTAATAATTTTTTTTTTGTATTTTTGTATAATAAAATTTATATTTTGTTCATACATATAGTAACATATTTGTTAAGAAATTGAAAATAGTAGAAAAATACAGATCTGATTAATCTCCAACTAGTCTCCGATTAATTCCAAAAGGCTCTAACTACCCGACTAGCACCTGGGGTTTTTTAGAACCTTGGTTGAACTGGATATCGTATTTTAATCTAGTCTAGTTAGCTCCACAGCCGCCTAGTGTTTGAATGGACTTCCATTACCTTGCCAGATAAAGTTTAAGAGAATGTCCTGTATTGCCTTTTAGAGTATCCACGGTGGGTCCAATTGAACTAAATATTTCTTAATCGAGGGTCTAATCTGTTCTAGTTAGTGCAATTGAAATAGATCGATTCAATCTAATGTGAGTTTAAATCCGAGACAATTATCCAAATGTCATTCAACAAAATGTCTTCGGTTTGTGTTAAGTCTCTGACATGAAACGAATTAATAGACAATCTTTCAAGTTTTCAAACTCTAAATAAATGGAAAAGAACTATTTAATTGAATTTGGTAATTAATACATAACGTGAACCGATTTATTTAATTTCTCGACCTTCTCCTTTTCTACTTTCCTAATTTAGCGTTGTGAGACAGAATGATAGACCTATCCAACACCCTGAAACATGGAAATAACTTCATTAAATTAAAACTCGGGAACATCTTGCAAGTACATCATCAAATGGATTACATAATCAAGCGTACAACACATTACACCAACCCACTCATCCTCTTCGACATGTCGTTGAGAAAGTAATAGTGGGTCGCCAAGTCCTCGGGGTCCGTGTTGGAGGTATCGACGTCTTGGAGTAAGCGGAACTCGCACATAAGAGACTCCAATGCAACGAGTGACTCCCGACGGTGCTTCTCGGTGCTGGCCAAGCTTTTGGCCAACTTCGGGTCGAGTGACATGTTGGCAGGTACCTTCCTGTTCCTATTCTCTTTGGCCCTCATCGCCTTTGTCGCCTTTTGGCCCTTAGGGCGGTGACTGTGTACAAGTTCGAGACACCCCCTTCTCAATCTCTTCTACGATGACTACAATAATGTCCATCTCAGACATTGAGGGGTTAAGGCAGGTGTTCTAGGCCTGCGACGTCCGTCGGTCCTAATTAACTCCCTTGTGGTCGGGTTGAGCTCGTTCTAAAAAATATGCCTCTAACAAGGCTTCTCTTGCAAAAAGTTCCACTAGTGCTTCCATACGAAGATATGATCGTACTTCTCGATAACTCCTCCGTATCGGTTATGATCTGGCACTAGTAGATATGGGTTGCTCAGCTTGCAACTGATTAGGTGGGGGTGGGACACAGACGTGTATCACTAAAGGTGGGCGAGGGATTCCCTACACAAGCATCCCATTGCAACCTGGCCCCGAGCTGGACTCCAGAAAGGTTGTTGACCCCTGAAATGTCGTGCAACTCAGGAATGTAGATGACACCGGGTACGGGTTTGAGCCGCGATACACATGGGAACCTAGGACTCACGTATGCATCGGAGAGGGGATGTAGTCTTGATGCCAAAATGTTTTCTTCCTATCGCACGAATAGTGTTGTAAATCGAGGATGTAATCCCACTTGTAGGTGAAGTCGGGAGACATGTTCGGGTTGTTGGGGGTAGGCCATATATGTTGTCGGAGAAACGGAGACGGATGAACAAAAGAGTTTCCGACGACGACTCTGCAACATCTGGCTTCAAGACGAATTTGCAACATAGTTAAGGCGGAGATTCAGCGGTGTTTGGCCAGAAATGGTCACAAAATGGCCACCAGGATGTCCATCTAAGACAATAGGTTGCTCAGGTCGGGAGTTCTTGGTGTGCACCTACCGTTAGTCCCAATAAAATCATCATTTGTCGTCGAGAACTCATTCTCGAAACAATGTTGCTAGTAAGGCTTGTTTTGCATAAGCTGCAACTGGTGCTTCCAAGCGAAGAAGTGAACGTATTTCTCCTCGAACTCCTTCTCCACATTCTCTGTGATCTGGTAATCGGATCTATCAGATTGGTAGACGTGCTTGAACTTTGCCTAACAGCCTTAGAACATCTTAACCTTCGGGTTAATTGTGCTCCAATGCTGCTTGCGGTTCTTCGTCGACCGCCCCGAAGAAGGTTTTTGGAAGTTGCGAGGTAGAGCTACCGACGAATGGCGTCCCAAAAGGAAATGCTCGTCTGGTCACCCCACTGCTCCAAGTCCTCGGATTTGTTCGGCCATGCCACCACTAATGTCGCCTCCTCGGGTCGAGTCCAGTTCCGGTTGGAACAACCATGACTGAATTGTTCGCCTTGCGCCTCAATTGGCGGTGGTGGTGGGACACGAATGCGAATTTGTTGTGCTCTAGGTACGACCATCCCGGTATAGCCCGAGCCTGAGCTGGTAGTCCAACTCGTTGGGCCAACGTACGTCATCTCTATGAGGAATGGTGAAGATGAAATCGAGTATGCGTTTGAGCGGTTCAACACGGGGGATGTTGGGACCATCTCTTGCTCCGACGGTGACATGACGTATTCCTCCGGCTGGCTTCGAAACCTCTCATCCGTCTCGTTGGAGTAATGCTGTGAATCGAGGATGTAGTCCTAATTGCAACATCCTCCCCTTGGAAATTCGCCGGCCAGGATTACAGGTGGAAAAACGTCACTGGATAGTAAGAAACCAAACAAGTACTTAAAGTTGTACCCGACCATTTTTGCAGTTTGAGAAAAGGCCAAGGAGATTCTGCACGATCGAAGAAACGCCGGTGAATAAGACATGTGAGAAACAACCGCCGGTGAGAATATGAAGAGTCGAAGAAACGCTGGTGAGAAACTACCGGCGAGAAAAAACATTGGGGAGAGTCTGCACGATCAAAGAACACGGATGAGAAGTTGTTGTTAAGTTAAACGTTGGGGAGAATTTGCACGGTCGAAGAAACGCCGGTGAAGAAGGCATGTGAGAAACAACCGCTAGTGAGAGTATGCAGAGTCGAAGAAACAGCGATGAGAAGCTTCCGTCGAGAAGAAACATTGGGGAGAGTCTGCACGGTCGAAGAAACGCTGGCGAGAAGCTGCAGCTCGAAGAAGCGCCAGTGAGATTTACATAGGAATCGTGAAGAAGAAGAGTTAGTTCGGAAATTTAAAGCCGAAATTAAATTTTGTTACGCGTTAACTTACGATTCGTTGGGCCCGAATCCGTCGAATGGACGTTGGTCAGGATTTGTAGAATTTTTTACAGTAAATACGCCTTTTTGAAGATTCAACTGTCTTTTGATTACAAATTGAAAATTCGACGCTGAAAAACTATGGACAAAGATCGATTCAACAACTTGAACCGATTTTGTCTCGAGATTATCGTGGATTGTTTAAAAAAAAAAATGGTGATGGCCGTGCTTGAGTAGACATGGTATGGTAAAGAGTCACTATCGAGAAGAGGGCAGTTTTTGTTAATGCACGCTACGAAGTGAACATGAATTGACGTATGAAGCAACAGTAATCTACAAAACTGAAGTATCAAAACGATATGAATATTTCTGAACAAGAGACAAGCATGGAAGGTGTCGAGGCTTTTGAAGCAATATATAGTTTTTATATTTGAGGCTAAATTGGGAAATATCACCTCCCCATCTTCCCTTGTTCTTATCTCTAACTTTGCTGCTCTTCCTCTTCCCTCTCCAAAATAATGGCTTCTTCTTCTTCTTCAACCTAACCTAAACTAAACCCTAACAAAATCTCCATTCCTCGAAATAGCCCTTTCCTGTACCTCGTTTATTCGGAATGGCGGCTTCAACGCCACCGCACTGCTCACTCGGGGCGTCGAAGCCCTACCAGAACCACAACCGATGGGCCGCTCAAAAGGTCAGCCTCGCCAAGCCTTCACCGTCGTCTCGCACTGTAGCGAAGCCCAGCGCCGCCGCGCCCCCTATTCTTCACAATCAGAACCCTGCCTTCCCTCCTCTTCCCGCTCAGAGGTCCGATTTCTCCGGCCGCCGCCGCTTCGTCTCCAAGATGCACTTCGGCCGCCAGAGAACCACCATGGGCTCCCGCCACTCCTCCACGGCTGAAGAGGCACTGCAACAGCTGGTTCCGCTCGGTAAGGACGAGAAGAGCCTTGAGAGCGTGCTGCTTGGGTTCGAGTCCAAGCTCTGTGGCTCCGACGATTACAACTTTCTGCTTCGAGAATTGGGCAACCGGGGAGACTGGTCCAAGGCGATTGGGTGTTTTGATTTCGCCGTGAGGAGGGAGAAGAGGAGGAACGAGCAGGGGAAATTGGCGAGCTCCATGATCAGCATCCTCGGCAGGTTAGGGAAGGCCCAGCTTGCTAAGAGCGTTTTCGAGACGGCCTTGAGAGAAGGGTATGGGAACACTGTTTATGCATTTTCAGCTTTAATTAGTGCTTATGGTCGAAGTGGGTGTTGTAAGGAGGCTATTGGGTTGTTTGAGTCAATGAAAAGTTCTGGCTTGAAGCCTAATTTGGTCACCTACAATGCTGTGATTGATGCTTGTGGCAAAGGAGGGGTTGAGTTCAAGAGGGTTGTGGAGATTTTCGATGAAATGTTGAGAAATGGGGTTCAACCTGATAAAATCACCTTCAATTCCCTCCTTGCTGTCTGCAGTCGAGGTGGTTTGTGGGTGGCTGCTCGTAACTTGTTCAATGAGATGGTTCAAAGAGGTATTGATCAAGATATAATTACGTATAATACACTTTTGGATGCTGTTTGTAAATGTGGGCAGATGGACATGGCTTTTGAGGTTATGTCAGAGATGTCTGCAAAGAACATCGCGCCAAATGTAGTGACTTATAGCACTATGATTGATGGATATGCAAAGATGGGTAGGTTAGATGATGCTTTACATTTGTTCAATGAAATGAAAATCATGGGTATTCGCTTGGATAGGGTTTCGTTCAATACATTGTTTTCAATTTATGCAAAGCTTGGTAGGTTTGAGGATGCTTTCGATGTCTGCAAGGAGATGCAGAGTTGTGGGATTAGAAAAGATGTTGTGACCTACAACGCCCTTCTGGGTGGGTATGGGAAGCAAGGGAAGTATGTTGAGGTTAGGAAGGTGTTTGAAGAGATGAAGGCAGAACGTGTGTCTCCTAATTTGTTAACATACTCAACTTTGATTGATGTATACTCTAAGGGAGGCTTCTATCAGGAGGCAATGGAGATTTTTAGAGAGTTCAAGAAAGCGGGCTTGAAGGCAGATGTTGTTCTGTATGGTGCACTTATAGATGCCATGTGCAAGAATGGGTTAGTGGAATCCGCTGTCGCTTTGCTTGATGAGATGACAAAAGAAGGAATCAGAGCAAATGTTGTCACCTACAATTCTATAATTGATGCCTTTGGCAGATCAACGTCTGCTGAGTCTGTAGTTAGTGCAGACAATGGGTTAAAGAACCAATCTTTATCTTTGAAGGTTGCTGAGGAAGAAGGTGAAAGTGAGGTGGGAGACAAGGAGGATAACCGGATTACAAAGATTTTCGAGCAGCTTGCAGCTGAGAGAGCAGGTGTTCTGAAGAAGTATTGCGGGGGTGGACAAGAAATCTTTTGCATTTTTAGAGTCCTTCAGAAGATGCATGAGCTGGAAATCAAACCCAATGTTGTCACCTTTTCAGCTATTTTAAATGCTTGCAGGTATTCTATTTTGTCTGATCTTTGCCACTTTTATTACACGGATGACCTTTGGAATATAAAAGGAAATGTGCACTTTTGACTGATTGTGGCTATGATTATATAGAATAGACACATTGTTATACCAAGGCCAACGGCTTCAAGTTTAGGATTTTTTCCGACCACATGAAATATCTCAGAGCTTTTGGTGTTTTTTTAATGAAGCAATGTTTATTGTGTGTTCCTATGTTGTTTGCAGCCGGTGTAATTCGTTTGAAGAAGCCTCAATGCTACTGGAGGAGCTCCGGTTGTTTGACGACCAGGTCTATGGTGTAGCACGTGGTCTTCTTATGGGTTACAGGGAGGATGTTTGGGTTCAAGCCCAGTCATTGTTTGATCAAGTGAAGCATATGGACTCTTATACCGCAACTGCCTTCTATAATGCCCTAACAGACATGCTATGGCACTTTGGTCAGGTGAGTTTCTTAGCAGTTATTAAGGTTGTAATATAATGCGACAGCTCTGAATGTTTTGTACTCTTTGCAATTGTGTCTCAGAAACAAGGAGTCCAAATGGTTGTGGTTGAAGGCAGACGCCGCCAAGTATGGGAGAATGTGTTTTCTGATTCTTGCTTGGATCTGCATCTAATGTCTTGTGGGGCTGCTCAAGCGATGGTTCATGCCTGGTTGCTCAACATACGCTCCATTGTATTTGAAGGTCGTGAATTGCCCAAACTATTAAGGTGTGTGATCATTTCCTTACAGTCATTGAACACAATTATATTATATGGGATCACAAACAAGATTTGAGTCAATATTGTTTTGTGTTCAGCATTTTGACTGGGTGGGGAAAGCACAGCAAAGTAGTGGGTGATAGCACGCTAAGGCGAAGTATTGAGGCGCAGCTGAATGGCATGGGCTCACCCTTCCGGATTGCCAAGTGCAATCTAGGGAGATTTGTATCACCAGGCTCTTTGGTGGCCACATGGTTAAGAGAATCCGGCATACTCAAGGTTCTTGTTCTCCACGATGACAGGACTCCAACAAAAGGTAGTACTACTAGATTTTTCCAAATCCCCGATCTGCAAATGCAAACGTCAAGTAGAATTACTAGGTTTGATCCAGTCCCGATATAGTAGTTTATGCCCATCCTTGTGTTTATGTAAGTTAAGAAGAAATGGATACAAGCTGTTCCTCTTTTTGTCTCTGTACATGTTATTATGAAACTCTTTTAGCTTTTTTTTTTTTAATGTTGAGCTTTAAGATGATGCATAACAATTTGCAGCAAGATCGTTTCCACTGAAGGAGCGTGACCAGGCAGCAGTATCGCGAATTCATCATAGGGTACAGAAATAGGTATAACAGTTTGTTTTTCTTTATGTGTTGTAATGAAGATATTTGAAAACATGAGATGAATGCTTTAATATCCGGAGATGGCTGATAAAGATCAGCCAACCAAGTTGGACAAGCTGTTGGTCCAGCCCTCTTCTTCGTCAATGTAGGAGGTCTGCACAAACTGCCTGATCTCTCCGACGTTCAATCGTTTCTCCCAAGCCACTCTCTTGCTCGTCCTTGCCCCGCCACCGATACAACCCACTTCCGCGTAGGTTATTTTACCCCTGCCAAAAATTGTACAAATATTATAAACTCTTAATTCAACTCTCAGTTGATTCGTAGTAACACTTACTCTTGGCCTGCATAGTTCCAAGCACTCCATCCTTGGGGCGCCACCACATCCGAGAGTTGTGAATTGTAAAAGATCACTCTCGAATAAGCTCCCCACGCTCTCCCCAGATACGCCTTGCCTTTCCCCGTACCCATTACCTTGCAATTCTTGAACACAAACCCGCTAGATTCTGATCCTGAATTTCTCTTTTGTGCCGTTATGTACCCTTGAGTTTGATCCTTAAGATAGTCTCCCACCGTCACGTTTATCAAACAATTCTGCAGGATTTGTGTGAGAAACATATGGTCGAATAAGTAAGATTTCATATATCTGACAGTGAAAGAAAGGGGAAGCACCTCATACAGGGATTGGCCATCGCCAAAAATGAAGTCCATAGCGCCTTCGATGTAGCAATTACGGAAGAAATGGCGCTGCTTGACGTCCCACAGAGTGTCTTGGAGTCCCACGAAGCCACACTCAAAGAAGGCCGATTTATCTCCTCTCACTCGAACTGCTACAGCTTGTCTTATATTGTTTCTTCCCTTTTCAATTCCATATGTATTCTGCCCATATAGTTTACCTAACATTAAACGTCTGAATCTGATCGAGGTCATTATTCACTAGTTAAGTTTAACAAACGAACCAAAACGATATTCACCATATGATGCCATAACGAAGGTTCCTTTGGATGAAAGGGAGCGCACAAATCATTTCTCTTAAACATACACTTGCATCCGTTTATCATTAGAGTCTCCACTGTCAGCCTAAGTTTATAGTTTTGTCGGGTTACCCTCACGAGTTAATGGTCTATCGTATCCTTATCGTAAACAAGTGTATTAGTTATGTATTTTTAGGTTACCTTGAAGGTAATCTTTTTGGCAACAAAGTTGTCAGCATAAGCACTGAAAGTAACACTTGTCTCAGTATCTTGATGAGCACTCCACTCAACAAATGTGGAGTCCTTGCCATCTCCTTCAAGAAATATGCACGGCTTGTTCTGTGGGATCGTCACTTTCTCCCTACAACAACAACAACATCAACACAATAAAATCCATGTCACTCGCAACAAGTAAAAATGGAAAGTCCAAAAAAATACCTATATGTACCACTACAAACTTTGATGTGTTTCCACTGAGACGATGACGGAAGAAAGTCAACGGCATCTTGAATCTTCGTGAACTTTCCTCTCCCTGATCGGTCCACAACAATGGGCTTGCCCCCACCTGATTTACACTCCATTGCAATAGAAATAGAAACGGCGCTGAGACAACATAGGACTAACATCAACGATACGAGGTACTTCATGCTCTCATTCAACCTCGGAGTTTGAAGGATAAAGCAAGTATGTTTACGGATTGGAATCGATATGAGACTAGTTATAGGCAGAGGGGATTTGAATGTGAGAGCCGTTAGGCCGAGGCCGATAGGAGTTAGGGAGTGGAAGTCAGATACTTGTGGTTCAAGTTTCATGGATCCTAAGACTTTGAGGTTTGGTTCCTTGAAACTATTGACCAACTCAACCTGCTTCTTCACCAGACGCCAACAACAACGAGCTCAGACCTAACACAACCGCTTCCACGTCCCTAAATCAAACCTTGTTTACTTTTGGATTGACAAATGTTGTAAGGAGGAAGGAATTGGAGTCATGTTTCTATCCAAACAAAAACAGGTTTGGACAGATGGTTGAACCAATAAGGGTCATGTGTTCAATACTTAATTAAAGTCCAAGGATGAGCCTATCCACAAAGTTTAACGTCACCACCAAACCTCATGATTAAGACTGTGGTAGACCTAGTTAGTAGTTACGATGGGTGATCTTTTAGATCCCCGCTCGGACTTATTATTTCTGGTTGAGTTTGTATTCTTTCTACATTCGTGATGCCGATATAAGTTTTATTAAACGTTCAGCTATCAAGATAGCTCATTGATCGGCTAAAGAAACCCGATCTTTATCGGGATGTTTGTGGTAAGGGGCTTTGGTACCTGAGGCAGCAGTGGGCACTACTGTGTACTTTCGTTTCGGATCTGTAATCGGCGAGGGTCCGACCTCTGATTTGAATTTAGAAAGTCCTGCAAAAACGCGATCTAATCCGAGTTCAGTTGATGGTAGAGAAGATCACGACGTGAGTGATCCGATCACAGCTAGTGTTGTGTCTAGAGAGATTCACAGGGTTGTGAGTCGGGCTGACTCACAGGCCTCTGAAGGTGCTGGTCGGACTTTGCAGGCCACAAAGACTTCAGAACATGGCATAAGGGCTTGGCACGTTCTTGAGGTGGCGGTGTTTGGTGATGGACCTCAGATTGATGTTTCAATCCCGGTTGTCGATCAAGGAAGCCCTTGGAATGACGCTTTGACTAAATCCCCGAATCTTGAGGCTTTACCTCAACCAAAGAAAGGACGTGATCGTCCAAAAAAGGGACAACCAAAGAGAAGTGTTCCTCCAATTTTTTTTATCAGTCAAGAGCCATGACATCTGCTGGTAAAGGAGACAATTTGGGAAGCTTCACTGTTGATATTGCTAAACAAGATAGCTCGGGTACTTGGAGTTTTAGCCAGAAAGTTGGAAAAAAGACAGTCGACCTTGCTTCTTTGGCCCTCAAACGTGGAGTCCCGCAGGATGAAAACGTCGAGGTTAGTGAGGACGAGAGGTACCCTGATCCGACTACAGTAGGAGCTCCTATTCCGGTTTCGGTGTCTAACCAGTTTCTCTGTTTGAACTCGAGTAGGAAGTAATGATTGTTTTCGTCTGCTTTCTTGATTGAGTGTTTTCGTTGTTCTTTGTAGCTGTTTTAGTCTTGGGAAATGGTCCTTTCTGTGGATCGTTTTCTGGCTTTGTTTTACTTTCTTGTAGAACATTTGCTTAATAAAATTTTTAGCTTATAAAAAAAGCATAGGAAGTTTCGAAAATAAAATTATAAATCAAACCAGTACAAAAGGAGGAAAAACCAACATTCATATTCATTATTCCATAAAACTTCAATGTTCCTCTATTCATATATGTCAATGATAAAAAAAAACAGAATCAAAATCTATATGTCCTAAAAAAAACAATTAATCTTATGTATGACCAAAATGATACAAAATCAACAACATTTATATATATATATATAAATGAATTCAGAAATCCAAAATGATAACAAAAATAAACACATAATAAAAACACCTCGAATTGAGGATTTAATCACCCAAACATTAAATCTTTTTTCAGTATTCTTTTCACTTTATTTTATCATCAAATTAACTGTCAAAATGCATAATTTTTGGCGCAAATCTCAACAGCCTATCCAGCGCGTGAGCCCCAAACTTTCTGGCAAACAAGTGACAAACGTTGGTGGTCTTCCCGTTGTACTGACAAGTGGTCCTGTTCCTCATCAACTCCAAAAACTCAAACGTCACGTGCTCTCTCCTAAAACTTGCGGGATGGGGCCCACCCTTAGACCAGTCAACCCAAGTCAACGTTTGATTATCATTCCTCTCCGGACATTTTATGTGCACATATGTTGGCAAGTAATGCTCGTCCGAATAACATCTCCCTCCGCAGTACTTTTGGAACACCGGAAAATATGTCCGGTCCATCACCACGTCCACCGCCAGATTCCGGTCGATTTGGAACCATTGTGACCCTTTCCTCCATTGCTCGATTTCGATTTGCGGTCTCATTTGATCGTGGAATCTACCTCGGCCGACCAGGCCGGGCAAGTCGTAAGACTCGACGAAGGTATGGTTCGAGTTCATGAGGTAAGAATAAACGATGGAGAAATTAAAGAGTGGAATGCAAGAATCGGATAATAGAATGAATCGTTGGTTTGCAGAATCGAGCAATGCGTTGGCCAATAAACGACGCTCGGCTTCAATCATACTTGTTTTTCCCCATTCAACTACCTGAATGACCATATATAACAAAAGCCCTCAAATTGATAGACAAATAAAAATATTGACACGACATAATATTTGAAACAAAATATGCATTAGCCCAATCTAATAATTCAAAGTAAGATTTTATCGTCAAAGGTTTAGTCGTCTTTTTCCTGCATCAAGTTATCGTTGTTATCTGTGGTGGCGTGTCTGGTCAACTCTTTCTATCGGTGGATCCCATCTGGTTGTCATAAGAAGGACCGTCCACGTAGTAATCATATCTGAACACCTCTTGCAGTTATTTGTTTGTGTTTTTTTTATCTGTGAATGCAAATTTAAATTAAACCTCTTTAGAGGTAGAAGATGATTACGTAAATTGGTCTAGCTACAGACCAGTGAGTGAATCGAGCGCTGGCATTTTAGCTCAGTCTCATGACAGTCCCAAGAAGGGGAGTAACCTGATACATGAAAGAGCGTTCATATACAAGTAACCTCGACATCCCAACATGGGAGCAAACCAGACAACGGAGTTCTAAAAAACCAAATTTTACAACTATGAAGTGCAAAACAAGTAAAAATAAAAGGTTCTAACGCCCGAATTTTACAACCATGAAGCGCACAAAAAGAAAAAGGGTTTTAACGCTGATTTTTTAACCTTTAAGCACAAGCGATACCAACATAAAACCAACCAATATCCTAAGCAAGTAGAGCACCATGTCTCATTAGAACCATCAACATGTCACAAAAACTAGAAGACAAGCATTAACACGTCAACGCCCAACACCGCAAGCGATAAAGACAGTTCTGATGAGTAATACCCACCCGAACACAGAAAATCCTAAAACGAATATGAAAGTAAACAACTGAAAGGCACAAAGGCCTAAACACTCACCAGCAGCCAACACCTTAAACCGACGAGTCTAACCACAAAAGTGGAAGGAAGTAGATGCGTAACAAATAAAAATCGTTAAAAGAGCAATGCGGGGACACAAAACTTAAGCTGAAGAGAGGGATATACCAGTATTAGTACCACAATGAACCGCTAGACCCACGACGATCAACACCCGGGAAGATGAAGAAACGCGTCCCACGACCGGATCTGTAGCGAGACATCAGGAAACCAGACGAACCACCAGAAGTAGGAAGAACAGCTCCACAATGATCCAACCCCTGTAGGATGAAGAAGCACGTCCCACGGCCAGAGCTTGAACTAGCCACCTCCAATGACCCAAAAAAATCTCCACCATCGAGACCGCGAGGGACATATTTAGACATTGTATCTCGTACTCATTCCTCTGAAGCCTAAGTCGGTCAATACTGAGAATGCCTAAGGGGATGACCGGTATTTCTAAAGAGTACGAGCTCAGACCTCCAAGCAAGCAGCAACACGTCAAATTTCCCAGAGATCCGAAGCTGAAACTCGAGCTGAGCGTTCCAAAATCGAGAACGATTACTCCTCACCGACGAAAACCAAGCGAGAACCCAAAGAGGAAGGCCTGTAATGTTACGAGCACGAGCCAACCCGAACCCAAAGGGGAAGGCCTGTAATGTTACCGAGCACGAGCCAACCCGAACCCAAAGAGATCTGACACCATTGCAAGTAGAGAAGCGCAACGCCACACAAGGACCACACCTGCTCCGAATCAACAAAACCCGACACCGGAGAGGACCTAAAAATCTGACAAACGCTCTAGATGACCACACCACCAAGATACCAACTTCCAAAAATACACCATGGCCACGACCTGCTACCAAGACTACAAACAAAGCAATCCTCCAAAACAGATAGTCGACCAAAGAACCCACTAGCAGGATGAAGAAACAATGTTGTTGTCCTTAAGTAGAACTGCGTCGGAGGTCCACGCCGACCCGACACGACCCAAGTCCAACCCATACCTGACCCACGTACACGCACTGCCCAAACCCGGTCCGACCCACACCCGCCCAGATCCAACACGTCCTAAGCTTTCCAGATCTGACCCAGAGCAAAATGCAGTGCCGGGAAAACGAGCTAAAGGGAGTGAAGGACTCCGGTGACCACACCACCGTGTATGACTTTCTCACTACTACTCAACCAAGAGAGCATCAGGAGTATGAGCTTCCGACCGAAACACGAGAAAAAGAGACAAGAACGACGAGTACTCACCGGCACGAAACCTAAGCATCCGACGAGCAGATCTGAAGGATAATCCTCAAAGGCAACTCTGGAGGTGCAAAACAAAGAAGAGGAAAAAACCTAAACTATAGGGCTCGGGAGAAGAAAGCATAGGAGGGGAGAAGAGGGGGGGGGGGGAGAACACCACCAGCGACTTCCATGGCCGGAGTCCATGGCATCATCGGCGGTGAAGGGGAAACTACAGAAAGGGGTGGCGGCTAAGTTAGAAAGGGCACATTCAAACTGCTCCCAACTAAAGTCCCATTTTGAGACTATTTCACATCACTTAGGGACCACCAAAAGTTTTGGTTACCATTCACAAACTTTAGGTTGTAATAGGATTTTCGGATGGATATTTAGACGCTGAGCTGAACTATTGTTATTTGAGTTTGTACTCGATTTAGGGATTTCAAACCAGAGAGTTGATAGCTATCGCCTCGTTTGTCGTTTTTGAAGATCTCGAGAGTAGTCGTAGGTGTAACGCTTCTGATTTATCATGTGTATGGTTTTTATTATTAATGAAGTTTTTTTTTTCAAAATAAAATAAAATAATGCATGATCTACATGTGTTGGACTCAAGTAATGAAAGCAAGCCATAAAAACAGTAGCTGCATGTGGGGGGTAATACTAACCTTACTAGGAACAGTTCTGGCATGAAAAACAGAGGATTGGGAAGTGGGATCGGATCCGTTGAAGGAAGGATCGGAGTGTACGTAGATTGAAAAGAGTCCTTGGTGTCCTCGGAAGAACATGTCCCAAAGAGGAGCCAATGGGACATCCCCTTTTGTCAGGAACATGAAGGCCACTTTGGGTACTATACCCGCCGCCAATTGAACGTTCCTAGGAGTCCTCGAAGCCCTCCACATCAGCTCAGCGTCCCCCATTCCGTGCATTGGATACATCCGGCCTCGAGCGCCAATGGGGTTGTTGGGTTCGACCATCTTTGTACTTTCTCTGCTTGACGGCGCAAAAGCTTCAAGTGGCGGCGGAGAAGGAGGATTGGAACCGGAAAAGGGTTGGAGTTGTGTAAATTGTACCTTCAAGGTCGTGGTTTTGGCGAGGTAGAGTCCGAGGGACAAGAGACACGAGAGGAAGAGAAGAGCGAGGACTTGTAAGCTTGGCTTGGAGACAAGTGATGGAGATTGAATGAGCCTTGCCTTTTGGTTTTCACTCCTCATTTCTCGCTTGTAAGCCATTGATGGTTTTGGCCAACTTTAAGAAGCACTTGTTATAAACTTGTCTCTTAATTGACACAAAAAAAGAAAGAATCACCTAAAATTAATTGAGGTCGACCTATATATGGGTCTTGTTGTGGTATGAAAGTTGTTTGAGAGTGAGTAGACATCCAATATAGACTCGTGCCACTCCAACAACCCAAGCTTAACTTATTCTTGTATCGTGCAGTGAAGATTGGGGGAATGAGACTTCCATTGCAACCCACCACTTCAACTTGTATGAAATATCTCCTGGGCTTAGCGTGGGGATTGCGCGATGAAAATTCAATAATTTGACTCGACCCATCTATCCCACGAATTTGACCTATTCTTATTTGGCTTGTATAAAAGATATATTTGAGATATTTTTGGAGTGAAAAATTAGGATTTGGACTTTCAATAAATGGGTTCAAGTCATTCGTACCAATGAGTCTAACCTATTCTTCTTCTCCTTGAAAGGTCTTTGGAGGTGTGCATGGGGGATAAACTTACATTCCAACCCACAAGTCCACTTAATCTTCGCTTTTGATGTGCACGCTCTTTTGGAATAAAGAGATTGGATTGGGGAGTGCGGCTTTCAATAAATGAGTAGATTATTTCGTTTGATTATTGGACTTTATATTTTATAGTGGGATAATTCTATATTGGTACTTCAAATTATGTTATTTGGAGTGTATCCTAAAATTTTATTAATTCTATTTTAGTACCCAAAGTTAGATGCCATTAGTTTTATCCCGTTAAGTGATGGCATGTACCATACACGTGCATAGTAACTAAGGGAAAAATATGTTTATGCCCCTTCTCTCGTTACCTTCACACGAACTCTTCTACTCCACTCTCACAAGCTCAGTTCACTACACTAACACTCAAAGTATACGAAACGTGCAAGAAAAGACGAAGAGGGAAGAAGAACACGAAGACGACGCTGAAGAGGGAAGACGAAGACGAGGTACAATCACGTTCTTTAATGACTCGAGTAAGTTCCTTTAGATACAATGCTTGGGGAAAGTTGCCCAAAATCAGGAGGTACCGCTAGTTTCGGATCCTCCCAATCTGTGGCATATGCCTTACCCTCTTTTCCCTTCTGGTACTCCAACATAAAGGGCCCAAACTTCAGGTCGTCCCAAGCCTCCAGCTTGCAACTTCCGCACAACGTGCCTCATCCGCCCACAATTGTAGCAGAAGCTCGGCAACTTGGAGTAGGTGAATTCCACCCTAACAGGATCCGGGAAGTCTGTAAATCGTAGCACCAGTCCCCGCCGAAGAGGCCGATCGACGAGGTGCCAATATCATATCCTTATCGTACCTCCCCAGTACATGCCCTATTGGTCGCTCTGTACAGTCACACAGGCACGCAAAGTATCTCCAATTGTGTGCCCCGTCGCCTGAGTACGTACCAAGGGAGACAGACCTCGAACGTGAACCTAGGGTTGAATGGGATCCAACACACGGGGGGGGGGGGGGGGGGGGGGGAAGGGGGTCCCGAGCACAAGTAATGAGGTCGCCCAAAAGAAAGGGACGACCATCCAAAGACCAGGGTTTGTTGGCCCTAACCCAAGGCCTAGCCTCCGCCATCCAAAAATAGAACCTGAACGGACCCGGGCCCAGTTCCTTGATGAACAAGCCATCCTCCGCTTTACCCCAGGCAGTGGTGATGACTTGCAAGATCGTCTCCTTCCTTGGTGCCCTGTCCGACCAGAGGCGCCTAACCATTCCCCACCGCTGTCGAGAGATAAGCATCGAGTTAACCGAAGAGTAGGGAACCACTATCTCGACTTCCTAGTCATCCTCGATGGAGCAAGTGGAGACCCCGTCTTAAAGAGCCGCCAACGAGGCCTACAGGTCAAGATCATCAGCATCAGGAGGAGACGGAGGATCCTCCGACGATAGTTTTGACCGACCCCTAACCATGCCTTGCGGAACAGTCAGGCAGGCCGGGATCAGAGGAACCTTGTCCCAATTAGGAAGACGACGCCCTAGACCCAGTGCTTTAACCGCCGTTTAAGGGAGGTTTGATAGCAGCGTCTCCCGAGGGTCGACCCCGATCTCATTCGTCATTGGAGCTTTTCCTTTGGCGGGATCACGACGAAGCGGAGGATAAGGAACAGATGACGGAGACACGGGGGAGATGGGTTGAGGAGGCCCACCCGACGCGGCGAATGAAACCCTAGGCGGCGATGTAGAGCGTGGTATCAAAGCCACCTCTCTAAGTTTCACCGGCCGTCCTCGACTCAGCTTCGTCGGTGGCAGCGGCGGGGAACTCCCAATTGAGAACAGGACAACCTCCAAGGATAGAGGAGGCGGAGGGGGAATAAAGACCGGTATGGAGGGAGGTTCGATTATCACCGATGATACGAGACTGGTGGGAGCACCGAGTATCACCGACGAGGGGAGAGTGGTACGTTTGGGTTTCTTCTTTCGGCGGGGATTTGAAGTCGATGGATTCCCTGTAGCCACGCTTGTCAAAGACAAAGGCTGCATGGGAGAAGACAGATATAGGTCAGCTGGAGCAGCAGCAACATAAGTCATGTCGGCAGAAGCAGGGGAGTCAGAAGCCATATACGTAGAGGCGGTAGGCTAGGGTTTAGTCTCAATTTCCGAGAGACTCATTTTTTCATTTAATTTCATTAAAATATTCTAAAAAATTTCGCTTGATTTAATGGGTAAATTACAAATACCTACCTTAAACTTGTAGCGTTTAACTAATACCTACCCTAAAGTGTTTTTTAACTAATACATACTCAGATGTTTACTTATATAACAAATAGCCTAAGTTGTCAGCTAAAATGACGAAAATGCCCTCAGTGATTTTTTAAATATTTTTTGTCAATAAAACTGAAGTGGCTTTTCAAATAAAACTGAAGTGATTTAATAAGTAAATATATATATATATATATATATATATATATATATATATATATAACAAAAGTGATTTTTAAATAATTTTTTAAAATAATTATTGAACTGTAAATGAGGGTATTTTGTCATTTTAGCTGACGACTTAAGCTATTTGTTATATAACTAAGCATCTGAGTAAGTATCAGTCAAAAAAACTTCAGGATATATATCAGTTAAATGCTATAAGTTTAGGGTATGTATTTGTAATTTACCCTTATTTAATTTTGATAGTAATACCTAAAACATATTTATTTATTACAAAAAAAAAAGAATACATTAAATTCTTATAAATATAATACTACCCTAATTATTAATAATTTGTGAATATGTTATAAATAAGATTAAGATTAAACTAATATGTACGCGTAAGTTTTACCCTTGATTTTTATCGTTACAAAAAATTTATTTGACAGCCAGGGCTGTCGTTTTGGGTTTAGTAGGCGGAGAGGATGAAAAAGGGATGACCCTAAAGTTGTGATTGATCGGCCCAATGTTTTACAAATGACTGGGTATGAAAAATGGAGACAAGACCAGCAAATTCAGTAATAATCCAGGCACAAAAAAAGATATAATATGTGGCTTTTGGCTTAAGAACGGAAGAAGTGGCTCCTTAGAGCATGTACAACAGAAAGGACCTTGGTGAGGGAGTGGGAGTGCAGAACTTGTGCTGACTGGACAAAAGTGAGGGAGTGGGAGTGCAGAATAGTGAGTGTTTTGCAACAGAAAGGACCTCTGAGGTCCTGGGAGTGCAGAACAATGCTAACTGGATTATTAATTGATATTTTGCTGTTTTATTTAATTCTTTATCAGAAACCGTTTGAACTATTTATAATTTAAACAATTTTGGAAATAAAATAAGTAATGACAATAAATAATTCATAAATAAATTTAACACGAATATAATTGAACTTTGAATTTTATTCAACCCCTTTTAATACAACCCAAAACAAAATACAAGTTCAAGAATCATTCTCTGTTGGTTCGACATCCGGTGGTGGGGGTTGTCGTCGAAGATCATCAATTTGGGCTTTAAGGGTGGATATGAGTTGTCGCAGTTCGGACTTGAAAAACTTATGGTCTGCCATATCCTCTTCGTCGTTGGAAGATGTATCCGTCCCCAATAGGGACTTGTAGGTGGCGAGGTTTGCTTCCCACTGTTGGGTTAATGTATGTATCATGCGATACCTTTCTGCATGTTGTTCGCCACGTGTACGTTCAGCCTCCAACCGTGCACGTTCAGCCTCCATCCGTGCACGTTCCAGGTCTGCGAAGGCAGGCATTTGGGCCGTGAGGACGTCCCCTTCTTTGCGGCCTTCACTGCCTTCTTCCGTTGCGGTCGGCGAGGGGGACTTGGGGCGGCCTCAGGGGATGGGGGTGTGTCGCTGAGAGGGACCTGAGTCCCTATCGTAGTTCTCGCTTCCTCCCCATTCTGGTGGTTGGGACTCACCACTGAGATGTGTGCCCTCCTCCCCTGTGCTTGTGGGTTGGGTTAAGCTGTAAGCCCCAGCCTCATCCAACCGCTGTCGTTGTTGGCGTACTTGACTGCGAACATTTCCCATTGTGCCCTCCTGGGCAATGAACTTCATGACGCCCTCGAGCCTCATCACCCAATGATCTAGCTCGAACCTTATTGGGTGGTCACCCACTTTCCTTGCGTTCGCCCACAGTTCCTTCGCACCTCCCAAGTGCTCTTCCGGGTTTGCGCCGCTCGGATTCTCGGCCTTGGACCTCTTCAAATAACCGAGCATCCTCCTTGTCTGCCCAGAACCTCTGAGCCAACGTTTCTTGATAGTTTCCCAACGGCGATGTGGGAAACCTCCATTCGAGTTGTATTTCCTCGTAACTTCGCACCAGAATGTGCTGCCGGTTTGAGAGTTGCCCTTGATGGCGTCTTTTGTAGTGCTCAACCAACAAGTTATGAGGTGGTGGTCCTCCTCCTTGCTGAATGTCCGGCCCTCCGGATCTGGTTCTTCGGGTTGGGCTCGGGCTCGGGCAGGGGCTCGGCTCGTCGTTGGGAAGGTCCGACATATGATGGTTGGGGGGTTTGTACGTCGAGTAGTGGGTGGCCCTCGTAGTTGTAGAATTGGGGTGGCAGCGAGAACCCTTGCGGGGTCATCGCAAATTGCGATGGCACCTGGAACGGTGGCGTCTGGAACCCTTGTGGGGGCATGCCCCATTGTGATGGCACTTGGAACCCTGGCGCCATTTGAAATTGTTGGGGACGGTATTGCCCTAATAAAAAAAATTAATACAATAAAATAAGTGCAAAAAATTAATACAATAAATTAAGTGAATTTTTTTAACACAATGTATTAATATAATAAACTAATTAAAAAATTAATACAATGCATTAATACAATAAATTAAGTAAAAAAAATTACGTTACATAAATAATAAGTTTGCACTTACCTGAACTCGGCCCCGGTTGCGAGTATTGGGAGAAAGCGGAGTTCTACCGATTGTCCCCTAGCAGGTCTTGCAAATTATGTGCCAGTTCGTCGGGGTTGAATCCGACTTCGTCACCAGTTGACTGTGCACGAGACCCAGCGTCGCCCGACATTTTTCACGAGAATAATTGAAAAGAGAGAGGAAAATTTGGGAAGGAGAGAGTGAAGTTGGATAGTGGAAGTAGATATTGGTGTGGAAAAAAAATGAGAGGAGATGGGTATTTATATGGGGGTTTTTGCTGATTTTTTAATTAAAAAAAGTAGTTGTTAGTTGACCGTTGCCAACGGTCGAGACACGTGGCGGCACCACATGGTGCCAGTGCAGGCGAGGGAGCGACGGCGCGTCCAGCGCGGTGCGAGGAGCGGGAGCGCGAGAATAGGGAGCGGGACCACGTTTTTCCGGCTCCACAGCGGAACGGCCAGCGCGCCCGGCCAGCGCACGCGAGGGAGCGGGGAGTGGGGCCGTTCTGTTGTGCGTGCTCTTAGGGCCGAACAGACAACACCACCTGTGGTGTCTTGGGTACAATCGAGAGGAGTAAGGAGTGTGCAGTTGACGTCGATAGGGCGGTGTTCGACGAAACGGGAAAAAGTGGCAAGAGAATGATATGTCGGAACTCTACCGGTTTGGTGTAGGGAGTCCACACCCGACTCATGGGGGAGCTTTACACCCTACTATTATCGGGGATTTTTGAAGCGTTGGTTTGGCTTCAGGCTAATCAGATGACCCGGACCCATATCCAGAGTGACCGCAAGATTGTGGTGAATTTAATTAGTAAGAGGTGTCTTTTCAGTCACGGTTAGGTTTGATTATTTCAGACTATATTGTTTTTTTTATCAGCGAAAACATATGATAAATTACCCTTTCCTGAGGAAGAAAAAGGTTACAAAAAAACAATATGTCTACAGATTGAAGGCGGAAGTCCAGAAAACAAAAGTAAAGCAGTAAACAGTAATGGGTACGCAGACCCAGAAGTGAAAGGGTGCACAGACCCTGAGTGAATGGGTACGCAGACCCTGAAGTGAATGGGTACACAGGCCTTGTAGTGAATGGGTACGCAGACCCTGAGTGGATGGGTACGCAGACCCTAAGTGAATGTGAATGGGTACGCCGACCCTGAGTGAATGTGAATGGGTACGCAGACCCTGAGAGCATATGAATGGGTACGCAGACCCTGAGAGAAAGGGTACGCAAACCCTGAGTGAATGGGTCACTCCCAACTGCATAACCTCACCGGCGAAGATCCAAGCCCTATCCTTGAATTGCTGAACCGACTCCCATCTCAATAGAACTATCTGACTAAGGACATCAACTATAAAGCCGGCGGCCAACACCACTAACGCGGAGACAGATCTGAATTACCATACGAACCCTAGTAGAAGGCTTCTGAGGGGCGCACATCACCCATGAAACTCGCCGGCGGTCAACGCCTTTAACCGACGAGCTCGACCCAACACCGGATCGAGATGAAGCGAAACCAATTACTAAAGTAAGCATGAATGAATAGGAGAGGCCTAGCTAACCGAGGAAAAGGGGCGAAGACTATTACCTCACTGACCATCAATGCAAGCACCCGTGCCGGCCTACGACACGTAACCGGCCAACACCGAGAAGCGCCTGAAGGGGACCCGGTATTTCTACCGAACACCAGGCTTGCCAAGAGGTCAAAAACACCAACCACGGCCAAGAACTCTGGAACCGAGAGCCTCTGAACCAGATCAGACCTGGCCAGATCAAGCCATAAGCCCAAACTGACCAGGCCAACCTGGGCCCAGACAGTGCAGGCCCAAAACCGGAATCGGGCCATGCTGACCCGGCCCAGCTCTGGGCCAAACCCTACCCGGACCGCAACCCGGACCCGAACCTCCTCTAACAAACCAGAACCGAGCCGCCACACGTACGCGAGACGCACAAAGCCGACGATCCTCACCGCACCACCACACGGACACTACAAGAAGCTGACGACGAGACCAGGAGAAGGAGCCTGAAGCCGTGGACGGAGCTAACCGGAGAAGGCCGACAAGCCAGCGCACGAACTCAGATCTACGCCTGCACGGACCGCCGCCATCGACACGCCCAAACCGAATCCGTTGAGCACCCAGCAAATCCGGTGAATTGCACGGGAGGAGGGGCGGGCGAGCAAGAGAAGCTCAGGCAAGAGCCACACCCGCAGCTGCTACTGCAACGAAGGCCTGCCACCAGCGCGCTTCCAGAGGCGAGCGAAACCCTCACCAACGCCGGCGAGGAAAGACTCCGACGAGTCAACTCCGAGGAAGCAACCAGCACTGACCTTGTCTGCCAGATCTACCCACCAAGCCCGAGACGACGCCTGAACAGGACGAGTCTCAAACCAGCCGGCGACCCTCCGACCAGGACATCTCCGATTCTGAAGCTCTCAAACCAGCCGGCGACGATCTGCAGAGGAGGAGGCAGAAGGGCGAAGATGGAGCGGGGGGGGGGGGGGTGAGAGAAAGAATAAACGGGTGGGAGGAGCAGAGATAGAACGGGGAACCTCGCCGACAACAGCCACAGCCGTCGCCGACGAGGGAAAAAGGAGGCGGCTGGGGCGAGTTAGGTTTAGAAGAAGAAGGGCATAGTTTTCAAGTCACATCAGTTTTTTTTTATTGTATTGTTTTATTATCTACATTCAGTGATATTTGTATCGAGTTTGTTAGGAGTTCAGCGAACATGATAACTCATTAACTTGTTAAGTGTTCAACAAACATGATAACTCATTAGCTCGTCAGAAAGATCCGTTTTTGTCAATATTTAAATAGTCAATGAAAATTATCCTTGAACCTCTCCATTGTATTTTGATAGCGGATTCTCTTAAAGAAGTACTAGCAATTCGGCATTTCAGCTCCCACGCTTCTCCACTTTCATATTTTTTACAGGTAAAAGATAATGATATAGGGCTAGCCCAGCAAAACTGGGCCTTTGTGATTATAAGGCCTGGCCCGACATTCCAATGAACCGCAAAACGATGACAGATATGGGTCAGATTGGACGGTGGAGATGACAGGACAGAAGAAGAAAGAAATGTAAAAAACAATTGCCATAAAAAGGCCTGCAAAGCTACGTAAGCCATCAGAATCAGATACGAGCTTAGAGAGCTCGCAGGGACGACCCGTTTCCAAATTAGGGCTTTTCTATCTTCCCCTAACCGTTTCATAACGGTCCAATCCATCGTCTTCATGGAAGCTCTGTTCTGTTGCTTTCCCACAGAAGAGCCGGATTGCAGGTTTGTGCGTGAATCTAACTAAATCGCCATCACTGAGTACCAAAACCAGAGCTCGCCGAGCTGCTATACGGTTCTTAATCGCGGTGCTATTGGGTGGAATGGGATGAATCGTCATCGCCATTGATCCTCTGCTTCTCAATCTGGTCTGTGTTAGATTCACGCACAAACTCGTAATCAGTCTTTTCGATCTCATCTTTCTTCAGTTCTAATTACGGTTTTTATTATCTAATTGATTTGTTTTCCGTTTTGATTTCGGTGTTTTTAGTGCGAATCTGAAAGATTGGCTCGAACTCGAGATCAGCTTATGTGCTTGACGCTCCTGGAAGGTACAGTTTTACTCGCTTTCGATGCGTATTTCTAGTTAAGATTGATTTTGCTTGCTTTTGATTTATTGACTATATGTTTTGTGTGGTGAGATGTGGTTTGAGCAATACATATTATGAAAATATGCTTCTTCTTTTTTATCTACAAACAAATTGTTGAGATTTACTGCTGCTATTTATGGCTAGTGCTAGTTATATTTCCTTCTTCTATGTATATATGTACTGGATCTGACTGCTATGATTGTTCGACTGACTCTGAATGTATAACACATCCATGTGGAATCAATTACTGTATGCATCGACTTGTCTTCTTTGTTTTATTGAATTTAACTGCAACTGAGACCAATTTTGTCAGTTAATTTCGAAACAAATTGGAAATCTAGGAAAGAAAGAGACCTTGAATTTCAGAGTTGAAAATGTTCAGTTTGGGCTTGATATGATTTTTTCAATTTTACATGTTATTGAAGTATGCATGAGGAGGGTTATAGGTAGGCTTGTGACAGCCATATGTAAAACCAGTGTCACATCCTTATGGCGTTGCCCTACAGAATGGTGTGTTGCGTCAATTTGCAGACAAAGGAGAACAAGTGTTCGTGTGGATGACTCAATGTGATATGTATTTGGGTTAGTGGAGCCTACCCAATTGATTGGGAAAATGACCTCTGTTGTTGAAGTGTCCATGTTCAGAAAATGTGGGTTTTGTGAATATTAATTGAGGTTTCTATTCAATAGTTAAATCTATTGTGTTGGAGTAATTTGAACATGATATCATATAGCTTGGTTTGTGCTTTCTTTCTGTTCATATATTCTTAGTCTACTTGTGAGATTTGTTGAACATGCATGTGAGGAAAGTGTTAAATGAAATGCCCCTTATTGAAAGAATATGAATTCACTTTGGGTTTTTATGCCTAATAAGCTTAAGCTTTTCAGGTTGGAATAAGTTCCAACACTTTTTGAAGTTTCTATAAGGATCAGAAGTAATTCTGTTATTGGGGAACTATTTAGTTTCTCTCAATGTCCATCTGAATTTGCAATCTGTTGGACCTATTATAATTATACAACTCTATTACATCTATATTTCTTTTTGATGCAATTATGCTTTCCTGAAATTCTAGTTTCTGTTTTGGTGGTTGAGTTGAGTCCTTGCTCTAGACAATCATGTGACATACATAATAATGACAGTGGCTTCAAATAGAAATAGTTGCAAGTGTTTAAAGTGTGTGTAATACAGAATCTAGTTTACCCGGGAACTTCTAACAATCATTCACGTTGAATTAGTGAGATCTTCAAGTTCAGCCTTAAAACCTTATGGCTTATGACATTTGAAGGCTCTCTCTTTGCCTACTTGAGCTCCTCTTTTCTTTTTCATCTTTTTCGGTCTTTTGGGTCATGTAAACTTTGTTTGGATCTTTTTGTTGATTTGGTGGTTTGTGGTTTCTTTCCCGGAACCCACATCACTTATTAATGCATTTTTTTTACTTTCTGATAAAAAAAACAAGTATTAGAATATGTAGTGTATGACTAAAAGAAGAAGGTGTTTATAAAAGCTAAAGAGCACACTAAATTGATATAATTAGTTGGGTAAACTACAAATACCTATCCCAAACTTGTAGTGTATAACTAATATCTAGGTATCAGTTTTTTTTTTTAACTGATACCTACTAAGATGTTTAGTTATTTAGCTGATACCTACCACAAAGTTTTTTTTAACCGATACCTACTCAGATGTTTAGCTAAAATGACGAAAATACCCTCAACTACATTTCAGTAATTATTTAAAAAAATATTTAAAAAATCACTTTTGTTAGGTATATATATGTACTTATTAAATCACTTCAGTTTTATTTAAAAAATCACTTCAGTTGTATTTTTTAAAAAAATAATTTAAAAAATCATTGAGGGCATTTTCGTCATTTTAGCTATCTGCTTGGGCTATCAGTAAATAACTAAACATCTGAGTAGGTATCAGTTACAAAAAAACTTTAGGGTATGTATAAGTTAAACGCTACAAGTTTGAGGTAGGTATTTGTAGTTTACCCTAATTAGTTCAAATGGATCCAATGAAAAGTAGTTGGACAAACTCGAGATAAGAGTAGTGGAAACGTTATCTGAAAATGTGATTTTTTTTTTGTTGCAAAAGAACTAAAATTAGTCTTGCAACTAATTTTAGTCAAAGACTAAGTAAGTGAATATTTTAAGTGTTGATTGACAACGAACCTTGAGAATATCATTGGATGGTCACCTTACGATATTTCCTTTTTGCCCTTTTGCTTGGGCTATAAAATTATGAACTTAGTATCCTTTGTAAATACATCAAATTATACATTTTTTCACTCAAAATCTCTTCTCTTGAGTTCACCTACGATTAGTGGTTGTATCATGAGAGACCTTTCCCATACGGGGTAGTCAAATGTTTTAAGGAAATTGGATTATCGGACATCGATTAAGCCATTTATTTCCTACAGGTTTCCTATGACTATTTGGTAAAATAATTTCATATTCAATTCCTAGTCGGATCATCGAAGAATGGTGGTGTGTGCATGATCGACTTTACGAATGGTGGTGTGTGCATGATCGACGTTAGAACTCTACCGATGCCGACAACGCTTGGAGTAGTGGTCGGACCTTCGGCTGATGTGATGTCCAACAGATTTAATATCGTGGCAAACCTCGTTGACGACGAATGAGGGTGAACATTGCTGATTGGCTTGATAACCAGAGACACTTTGCCTAGCTCGTCGGGTATGGGAGTGGACTTGTGAACATAATCCCCCACGACAGTATTGTCTCAGGTTGTAATCTGTATCGTCCATTCTTGTTGTCCTCCATTGGTGACCCAAGCGCATCCTCGCCGAATTTTGCCCTACCTATCTCAACCGGTAGTGACTCAAGTTGCCACGGCTTTCATGCTTCCAGCTCAAGTGCCTGGTATAACTCAGCAAGTCGTCATGGCTCCTCGGATTGTTGATCAAGCTCTTGCCTCCAACCGAGCCTTTGTTGGTCTTGAAATCGTCACGACTTCTTTGATTATGATCTTGTTGCAATTACCAATCGGGACTCAACCATCAACCCCATCGTTGCTTATTCAGCACTTCAGTAAAGAGGATCGATGGTTTGAGGTGGATCCTATTCCTTGCCCCTTCAAATCTACTAAAAAAATATTAGGGGTCTTCGAGGTCCATTTACTACACCTATTATTAGGCTTCTCTAAGTCCAATTGTGATGGGGTCTTTCGTTTACTTCAGTGGTAACTTCTCGTCGTTCTGAGAAGGGCGTCTAGTCTAAGGGAGAGTAAATCGAGGTGTCGTGGTAAAGGCCAGATCTCAAACTGCATAATGATAAATTGATTGGGAGTACCCGACCTTCGTAGCCAACTTCCCGAATTCTATTATTGTTGACCAACTCCTGAATCTATTTAACCAGTTCAGTGTGGTAGTTTCTATCGACAAAGGGGTCGAATCTCGCATCTAAAGGAACCCAATTTGCTTTCATTTATTTCACTCGTAACGAAGACTTGGTCTTTGTTGTTGCTTCGCTAAATGGCACCCAGTTTGATGAACGCAAAACCCGAGTCAAATTTGGCAAGAGGTATAAAGAAAGTGTTAAGCGTGATGCGTCTTCCCCGTCAACCGGGGTAGTTTTTATATGTGTTGGCAATCCTCCTTGCCCATTCTGGCTGCTAGCTAGATGGTTCTTACTTCGGAAGACCTGTAGTCATGTTCTGAGTCATGCTCCCTTTCGTTGACTCCCAAGTTCGAGGTGTTGCACTGTTTTACTGTGATTGGCATAACTAGTACCTCATTCACAGCCCTTACTATCAGTACTGCTCTTCGGATGGATGGAATTTTAAGAGTGGACATTCTTGACTTGGGATCTAGTTTTTTTTTTTGTCATGTGGGGACTCGGAGGTCTGGTCGTCCGTCATGGCTGACGATTAAAAGGTGCTTCACCATTGGTTCTTCTCTTTTACAGATTGTCCTCAACGTGTTATGTTTGGAGGCCGACTCCTCGAGGTCGAAATACTAGTCCACTTTATGGTCTGTTGGAGTCGTGAGTCCATAGTCGAGGTAATTGGGAAACTCGGTTTGTTCATTGCCATCCACTCTTGTTCCTTTACTTCTACACAATCGTTCAGGGCCTTGGTATTGGTCCATGTGTCAGATTCCTGAATGTGCAGACGTTTGGTTGCGACTCGTGGTGCGGGCTTCAGTGTTGACTTGCTTCTTGAGCCTACTATTATGGATTTCACTCCTCACTTTCCCCATATGGGGATGATTGCGTAATTAACCAGGTCTTTCGGAAGGTGTAATCCTCTAGCTCATGTCTCTAGAGCTTTCCCCAACACCCTTCAACTTCCTTAAAAAAAAGCTTGTTTCCCACTCATCGGTTGAACAGATGACCCTATACTCTGCTGCTACTATTATTGGTGGTGGGACTTTAGTTTCGCTGGGTAGCAAGATAGATAGGTTGCCTGAAAGTAAGTCGGACAGGTGGGCGGACATGGCTTCAAACCTCGCATACATATTTCATTAAGGTCCGAAACATTTGAACAAAGTTATGGCATATAATTGAAATACCTCGTTGCACCAAAAATAAGGCAACTTCACTGATGTGGACATAAAATGCATCTATTTCAGATGTCATTAGCCCACATTTATGTTCTTTTTAATCCCGAGTTAATATAAAATGATGCATTTTACTCTCATTTTGTGTAATTGATCTTATTTCAGAGTTCGCCAAGCAATTGGAGCAAAAAGGGGTGAAACGGGAGCGAAACGGAGTCAAATTGGAAGCTGGTCAGAAGTGTCAGTCAGGCGCACCATTTCGTTGCACGGGGTGCAAAGAAGCAGTGCACCACTTGTTGCACGGCATGCAACTTGGTGACGCATCCAGATCAGAGACAAAAAAATCTGCACCGGAGAGTTGCACGCCGTGCAAATAACCGGTGCAACTTAAGATGCACCCTAAAATGCACGGCGTGCATGCGACAGTGCAGACGTCAGAAACGCGATTTCCAGCTGCGTTTCCCGTTTTTAATCAGATTTAACTCAACATATAAAAGGGATATTATGTCATTATATTAGGGAATCACGAAATTGGAGAAGAAATGTCACTTTTGGAGAGAACTTGGAGAAGAAGATCAAAGGAGAACTACTAGCATCACTTTGAGGTTTTTTGTAGTTTGGATTGTTCTGAATATTTGTATTGCTATTCTCAGTTAATATGAGTATGAGTATTTCAATCTTTCTCTTGTGTTCTTCTCTCTTTGCTATGAACTAAACTCGAATTGATCTAGGGCTTGGGGTAAGATGCGATGAGTTAAATTAACTTGTTCGGATTATGCATTTGCTAAACTAATATTAGGATTTTGTTTATTTAATTCCGTTCGTAATGCTACATTGCCTTGATCACGTATATGTATGATTTAATCTTGTTAGCCAACAATTGAGAAATGAGGTTAGGAAGAGGAAAAGGGAATTAAATAGCTCGGGTTTTAATCTAAGCCAGAATATGGTTAGACTGACACGAGTGCAATAGCCATAGGAGTAAAACCCGAAAGTTAGAGGAATTCATAGAATATAATGCTATATACCGCTCTACACCTAGACTAGAGATAATTAGGTGGACCGAGTATGTTAGGGTCCTAATACGATCGAGAGATGGTTAGGACTATACTTAGAGAATTCTCGTTGCCCTTAGAATAATATTAGTTGCAAATGTATACCGAACCCCGTTAAATCATTCATCACATTCGAACCCCGTTAAAGTCCTAGATCGCCTTTTATCTCTGATTTACAATCCCATCACGATGATTGAATGTGTTCAATGCTATGGAATGAACTCTATAAACCCAAGCCCTTGATTATCTCGTTTTAAGATTCAAAACATCCATTTTAATTTAGTAGTCTTTTAAATTACTTGTTTGCATTTCATATTACAAAAACCAAAACTATATATTTTCTTACAGAAGCAACTTAATAACGAACTTAAATATAGTGATTGATTGTCTATTTCTCCCTCGGGTGCGATATTCCGGACTTTAATTCCGTTTACTACTTGACGAGCGGTGCACTTGTCATGTCCTTATTTTACGATAGACCCGCAGAGCGTCAAGTTTAATGGCATCGTCGCTGGGAGCAATTAGACAACTCTTGTTATATATTTTGTGTTACGACTATTTCATTTGTTTCTATATATGTATTTTTAGTTGAGTCAAAATATATCGTCATGAAATCTGGTTTTTACAAGTTGTGTTTTGATTGTAAGTTTATGTTATTATGTGTGTTATATATTGTGTTGTAAACCACTCCAGTAGACCTTTCCCGTAAGAGATGGTCTTGTTCAGTTACCTCGAGTTTGGATAATGATTTGTCTTGCTGAACTTGATCAAACACTCCTGGAGAGCCGACCACATGATTTACGGAAGAAGAAAAAGAACCAAAATCTGAAGGAAAATACGGTTCATGAATGTAGGAAGCTCGAAGCAATCCTGAACATGAATTCTCAAGTGTCCATTCTGGTAAGGACAAAGATTGACAACTTAGCGAAACGTGTAAGAATCCCAATTAAATTAAACATGTGCATTGAATTTGGAAAAGGTGAAAGAGGAATTTGGGTTGGTCGAGTAGATGCATGTTCATTGAGTTTTCACAATAAAAGGAACCATCTAATTGTACCATTTCTCCATCGGACTCTTTCACTTCTCTCTAAAAGTCCCAAAACATCCTCAATAAGTTCGTTCTCATTAAGGATGTCCGGAGGAAACCAAAGTGAATACCCAAGAATTCAAAATAGGGTCATGAATGTTGGGAAACGGAGAAGAATGTACTCGATGAAAGCAAGGGCGCGTAATGGAATCGGAGAACTAAAGAAGCTGGTACCGAATAGCGAGTCAAGAGGCATAGACGAGCTCTTTAGCGAGACAAGGTCGTACATTTTGTCCTTAGAGATGAGAGTAGAGATAATGCAGAACATGCTTAAGGTGTTGGCAACTTCTCATGACTCGTGATTTTTTTGCTCTTGTTTTTTGTTTTAATTTTCTGGGTTGGTTGTTGATATGGCCGTCGAAGCTGGGTTTGGAAGCTCATGGCATGTGTTCATCTCTTAGGTCAACTTATTTTACTGTGCTGAATTCTTTGTGGATTATTGAACCAGCTTATTTGTTGTGGCATGCTTCATAATCATTTTAATAATTGGATCCCGCTTACTTTCATCACATTTCAGGATGCATTTTTTTTTTGTAAGATGTTGATGGTAACGGTGGATTGAAAGTTAAAACTCAATCTCAAGCCATAAAGATGAGGACCATATATCAAGTGATGTCTTATCTTGTAAAGATTCAATACTTTTGTAGTGTTGAGTGACATATTTGTTCTCATATACACAACATGACAATTTTTACCATCTAAAAGCAAATAAACTGATATGACTTTTCAAAAAGTATTAAATTTCATTATTTTGTTGATATAGTAGAACACCCATCAGCGTGGCAACCTCTTATGCACGCTTTGTATATACGGAGAGCTCTTCTTTATCGACCTTTCGTATACACTCATCAATGTCTACTTGAATTTCTTTTATAATTCACATTCTGTCACTTTTACTTCTCTTATTTAATAAAAATATTGAGAATTTTTATTAAATCTTGTATAATTTTTTTGTTAAAGGATAATTTTATCTTTTAGAAGTAGTAAAAAACAAAAAATAAAGAACTTTTATGTTTTTCGAATTACTCTCTTTTTACGCATAAGGAAGAAGAAAAACAAATGAATTAATAAAATGAGGTGATAAAATATTTAAAGAGTTAGTGTCCGTTGTTGATAAAACCATTGTAAAGTGTAGATAAAAATTACGCAGATATAATTTTTTTTAAATAAACCCCGAAAAAAAAATTCGTGCTTCAAAATATATTCTTTAATGATCTTAACAGAAAGCTCTTGAAAAAACAAAAATATTGGCGCAAGTTTGAAGCCAACCAGAGTTCAAACAAAGCGGGAATGATTAAATTAGTGAATTGGTATAAAAAAGTAATAGGATAGTTTTACTAAAAAGCCCTACCACATATTAAAACTTCTCTCTGCTAGGGTTTCGACGCCCATAGCACAGGCGTCGCGTTGCCGTTACTCCCAACCAAGGTCTGGTCCTTCTCCGCCACAATGGGGCCGCTCTACCACCCCCCCAGCCCTCACTTCCCATTCCTCCGCTCGCATCCACAACATTTCTTACGTCCCAGTCACCCCCCCCCCCCCCCCCCCAACCTCGATCATCGCCCCCACCATCTCGATCCCCTTCGTAGGTCCTAAGGGGAAGCCATCAGGACCGTCGCCCTTGCTCAGCACATGTCGGCTCTAAAGCCGACGTTGGTGTCTCTGCCCCTTGGCCTCCTCCGAGGCCTTCCTCAGTCTCTGATTGATTGGTTTTCGTCTACTTTATCAGTTTTGTTCTTTTTTGCAAGGTTAATGATTAATGAGGACGATTCGGGGCTTTTCCCCAAGGAGTCAGAGACTTTTACCGAGAGAAATCCCTGATTCACATCTACCATCGTCGCTCTCCTCCTACCAATCTCTCTGATATTAATGAAGTCAGGTTCGGTTTCATCCAGACTATATGGGTCCTCTTCAGGGGACTGAGCGGCGATTCGGCCACACCTTGCGCAGTCTTCATCAGTTTCGCCATTTAATCTGTGGATTAAAATTCATGAACTTGTATTGCTTTCCATTACTTTTTTAAAACGAGAGCCTAGCTCCCGAGTTTGTTAAGAGAATTGCGAACAAAGTTTTGTTACTTCGTTCTATGCTTGTTATTCAGTGGTCAGGAAATTTTTTTGACGCACTACAATGTATTCTAAATTCTGATTATTAATGATGTTCCTTTTGCTACAAAAAAAAACTACCACTTGTCAGGAAGTGTTGTGCTTTTATAATCAACAAATCAACCACTCAATTACATCTCATCCATTCATTTATAAAATAAATGATTTATATAATTTCACGCTATTTTTAAGTTAAAGATGAATTTTAATTGATTTTTTTTCTATCAATAATAACTACATCTAAAAAAAGTAGCAAATGGATGGCATGCAAATAGACATATATAGTGCATCCCGAAACCTAAATTTTATATTCAAACTCTACTCTACCGTAACAATGTGTAGTGATGAAAGAATACGATATAGATCAAATATTTATGTGTGATCCAAATATTTTAGACTCCTATATTTTAATATACGTATAAACTGTGGTATGGTATAGAGTTGTGAAAGAAGATTAAAGATTGAAATGGTGTGGTTCTTTGGTCATCAATTTAGGTGAAAATTTCCAAATTGATGTAAAGAGAAAGATGATCGCAACAAATTGCCATAGTTTTAGTAGCCGTGTACCCATACGGGCATGGGCTCATGTACCCTTAACCTTCTTTGCTTAGACCACTTCCTTAGCCCCTCATCATTTTCACCTCCATAATTATTCACTAATCAACGGGATATTTTTTTAATCAATAAATTAATTAGGTTGTATTATTGAACAAGTCAAGCAAGTAATTTAAAACTTCGCATTCAAAATATATTGTTTGAGGTGGATGAGGTAGAGGTTGAGTTATCTTATCGTGCGCTAATTGACTAGTCATTTGATTTGGTTAGTGTAACTATTTACTTACATATAATGAGAGTAAGCTCATAAGTTTTTTTTGAAACGGATGGTTCATAATAGAAAAAGAATGAACTATGATAGGGTTTCGGTGTCGCCCCCTCATGGCCCTCTACTACACTAAACTCGATCGCGACTCTTTCTGTGTCATTCTGGTTCATCTCCACCGTCACAATGGTGTTATCCCCAACCCTCCAGAAGCGGACGGGTAACTTGATCATGTGTCATGGCACCGTCGGCCCCACCTCTGGGCGGCGACGCTTCAATTCGCCAGAACAATCCGGTTCACACATCCCAGCCATCTCTAGCTTCTCCGACCAATCCTGATCGAATTACGGTGACCTTTTCATTAATCTCTCTGTCTCAAGAAACCCTCACGCCTCAGTGCCAACGTAAGGTGGATCCAGGCTTGGGAATTTTGCCCAATCTGTCTCGCCCTTTGGAGAAGCCTAACATACGTATCATGGCGTAAAACTGTCAGGATATGGGTTCCTAGCCACATAAGCAGCACCTACTTCATCTCCTTGGCGAAAGGTGTCCACATATTGTGTTCTTGTCCGATACCCTTCTCTCGGGCCAAAATTGTACTTTGTTATCCCGCTCCCTAGGCTTCCATGGCCATTACTATGTTCCGACGTTAGCTACCGAGAGAGGTTTGCCTTTATTCTAGGTTACAGGGGTCGATGTGGTATTCAGGTCGACGGACACCCACTACATTGATGTTGAGGTCTCGGCTCTAGGCATGATGATATGCGACTGACCAGAATTTACGGGGAGGCTTGGTGGGAAATAGAAACTGGACTTGGGACTTACTTAACCAACTTCACCTACCGACCCGTCCTAATTGGATTATTATCGGGGAATTCAATGGCATATTGGATCAAAAGGCGATAGGTGGCGGCACCTATCCCCATGGCCTTGTTGAGGATTTTTGTTTGGTTGTTGATAAGCTAGACCTTGTTGACGTTACAATGACGGGACACCAATATACATGGTTACATGGTAGGACCCATAATCGATGCATTCAGTCACGCCTGGATAGGGCATTAATCTCTGGTCCATACTATTATTCGCTACCGGATTTGGACTTCTGTAACACAAGTACCACGACCTCGGGTCACTGAACAATCCTCATCTCCTGGCACAGAAGGTGTCTAATCGAGGCCCCCCAAAGTTTCGTTGCCAATCTCAGTGGATACGGGACCCGGGGTGTGGCCAGATGGTGAAATGTAGCCGGTATAAAATGCCATCGATGCCTATTATTGAGGTGATATGCAATGTGAGGGTTTCTGTGGATGTTTGGGGACGAAACCATTTCAGGCAGAATGTTAACCATATCAAGTGGTGTTAGTGTCGCATTGGTGAATCGAAGGGGAGAACAGATCGTGTCGGGGTGCATAGGCGGGAAGCTATACAGATTCAGTACGAACAAGCGTTGTGTGCTCGTGAGGCATTCTAGCATTAGAGGGAAAATAAACATTGGTTGACGAATGGGTATCAGAACACAAAATTCTTTCGACCAACAAGCTTCTATAGGCGTCGTGTTAATGCAGTAGTCTCCCTTCAGGACACAATGGGTGAGCTGGTCACGTTGGATACAATTATACGTGAACTGATTATGGACTACTTTGGTCATCTCTTCTCTACTAGCCATCCAAATTTTGAAGGCTTTCTTATCCACCTTCTCAGCCGGATAACGACCACCACAATCGGAGCCTCTTGACCCTAGGGACGGCATTGGAGGTGCGAACTACGGTTATCCAAATGGGGTAGGACAAGTCCTCGGGTCCGAACGACCTCAACCCACGGTTCTACAAGCATTACAGGTCGTTGGTATCTGATGAGGTGATCTTCTTTATCCAAGGCGTTCTCGAAACTAGGGCGTTTGACCTGGTCTTATATGACACTTTCATTGCCCTTATCTCCAAGAAACCGGATGTGATTCTCGACCTACGCCCCACTGCTCTATGCAATGTCATTTTCCGTATCTTGTCTAAAATCATGGCCAATAGACCGTGTCCCCTCCTTCAAAATGTTATATCCGAGACACAATGAGCATTTATACCGGTTCAGTGTATTCAAGACAATGTCCTCATCGCATTTGAGGTCATCCATTTTCTACGCAACAAAGCGGCAAGGGGGAATTGGGTTTTATGACCCTAAAACTAGAGATGAGTAAAGCCTATGATCGAGTGGAGTGAGATTATCTACTAAGCATTATGTCCAAGATATGGTTCGTGGTTGACTGAATCAAACTAGTGGTGTGTTGTATAAATACGGTCTAATACACGGTGTCTTTGAGAGGGCGAGAAACGCCTAAGTTCACCCCATCCTGAAGGCTCCACTAGGGAGACCCACTGTCCTCGTACCTCTTTCTTTTCTGCATGGAGGGACTTTCATTTTTACTGAATCAGACGCAAGAAGTTGACCATATTCGAGGGGTTAGGATTTCTAGAAGAGCCCTTGAGATTTCACACATGTTCTTCGAGTATGTTAGGGATATTCTGGGTCTTTTCGGGAAACTATCAGGACAGGTGCTCAACCTACATAAGTCCTCTATATTCTTCAACACGAACACCTCGCTCTCGGTACGCCAATAGTGTTTCCACATATTGTCTATCGTGGAGACATCAACCATGTCCATGTGCCTGGGGATTCCTAACATGATTGTCCGGAATAGGAATGTCACAATGGCCTATCTAGGAGATCGAATTATCAAGAGAATTGAATCATGGGATGAAAGCTCTTATCTCCAGCAAGCAGGGAGGTTATGATCCAATAGGTGCTCACGTCTCTTTTGGTCTATGTAATGTCGGTGTTCAGGGTACCACAGAAAATATTATCCTAAATCCACATAGTATTAGATCGGTTCTGGTAGGGGGGGGCAGTCAGCTCGGCCAATCATTTGCCAAAACTGGGATAAATTATGTATGCCAAAAGATGTGGGGCGTATTGCTTTCCGACATCGGCATGATGTCAACTCGGCTCTCCTCGGAAAGCAGGCATGGGGCTTCATTCACCGCCCTTTATCTCTGGTGGCTCAGGTTCTGAAGGCGAGGTACTTCCCTTCTATATTTTTATACAGGCACAGATTGATGCTAACCAAAGTTTCATATGGGCGAGCATATTCTCCACGCAAGACCTCTTGGGGAGTGGACTACGGATAGCTATTGGGGATGGGCATGGCACGATGATCAAGGGTACGCCATGACTACTGAGCCCGAACCCATAAGTCATATTTACCCTGGACACTTTGGAGGGGGCTCCGGTAGCGGGTCTGATGGTCCCGGGATCACGCTGTTGGGATGTACCGCTAATCTCTCGCTTGTTTGATGCTGAGGATAGGGACCAGATTCTACAGGTTCCCCTGTTTGTCAATAAGGAGAAGGATACATGGTATTGGACGACTGAGTGCATAAGTATCTTCTCAACGAAGGCGAGATATTCAGTTCTAACAAACTTTCGTCACCTTGCCCGTCAAAACACAATCTCGGTAGCTTGGGCGTCTATATGGGGTATAACGGTCGCACCGAGCCTCCGGATCTGTCACGCCTCAAATCCGGTTATGAACAACCAGACTCGAGACGTGAACTAAGATGAGGGATTATCTTGAGGGATGAAGAAGAAATGAGAACTAGTGAAGAATCCAAGAGTTTTTGGTGGAGAAATGACCCAAAAGAGCCTCATTTCCCTTCTTTCTTCTTCTCCAAGCTTTAGAGCTCCTCCTTCTCTCCTCTCTTGGTGATTTTCAGCCAACACAAGAACAATTGGGCTGAAATGTGTCCCAATGAGGTATTAAACCTAAAGGAGAAATCTCTAAAGTGCCCCTCTTGCTCCCTCTCTCCTTCTTTGGCTCACATGGGGGTAGTTTGGTCAAATCTCACCCATTTCTTCCCTCCCAAGCCACCATGGACATGTGTCCATGTGGGGACCACCTCTACCCAAATAAATCCAGCTCAAATAATTTAATTCGATTTGGCCCCTAATTAGACCTAGTTTGACTCGGGTTGACTTTTTCTCAAAATTACACATTTGAAAGGAAACGACCCAATTAAGCTAACTGTAACGACGACTAAGATTTTTGAGTCCCGGAAAGGTCCCGAATGACTCCCGGAGTCATCGGTTGACTTTTCCAGCTGAAAGTCAACTTTAGCCAGAATTCACCGGTTCGACCGGGATCGACCGAGGGCGGTTCTTACAGGATCTTTCTTTGGAGGTGCCTTACGGATACTCTTCATTTGGCCACTAATTTGAATTTTAGATATATCCCGATTACCCCTACATGCGATATCTGTGGTCATGCCCCAGAAAAAAATTGATCACATGCTCTTAGGCTGCATATTTTCAAAGACATGTTGGATCCAATTTGGCGGGATCCCTCTCTATGACCCCGTAGTGGTATTTGTAGAGTTATGGGAGGCTATTGATACAAGCAGGACGTAATACCGAGCGATAGAGGTCTTGTCCGCCCTCTAGGAAATTTGGAAAACACGAAATGCTCTTAAATGGGGGTCACTACACCCGTTGCTCTAGGAGTGATCTCGGCGGCCCATGCCCACATCACGGCTTGACGAGAAGCTAAATCCAACCTAGAGACAGCTCACATGTCGCCTCCTTCTTGGGCGTCCCGATGAGATCAACCACCTATGGTATTGTGGTTATCAATGTGAATGGGGTTGTCTTCCAAGATACAAATCAATCGGCCTGGGCGTTATTGCCTAAACTGTAGGTGGGGCCGTATGTCTTGCGGCGAATGGACTCCTCCCAGGATGCTGGTCTCCGATCATGATGGAAGCATGTGCGATTGGTCAAGCACTTCGCAATATTGTCGCGTTGGGACCGGGGCCGATTGTCCTCATGTTGGATGCCCAGGTCCTACTCAACATGATCAAAATAAGGGACACTCTAGCCTCTCCGGTAGGGACCATTATTATGGATATTCGTCACATGCCTTCTTAAAAAGAAGGAATCACCCTAAAATTTGTAAAAAGAACTACGAACAAAGCTGCTCACTGGATAGCCAGAAAAGCGCGTTCTGTGTTTTTTCTTTAGTGGTCAAGGCTTCTCCCTATCGCATTATAATGTATCGTTACTTCTGATAATTAATAAAAGTAGCACCTTTCCGTCAAAAAATCTAATGGCCCATAATTCAATAGTTCTTGAACGTGGGTATCAAAGAAGACTACCTGTTCCATATATGAGTTTATCAATTTGCTTAAGGCTATATCCAAGTTTCATATGTTTTACGCAATCCTTTGTTCATTTCACCATACTATAGAGCACCGCCATAAGCGTTTCAATAGTGACTTCAACTGTTACTAATTCAGTACAATTGGTAGATTACCAACCCATTTTCAACATGGCTCACAAAACAATATCTGGTATCACTATTCAAGGTTTTGGCTTTTTGGGGCTATAAAATGAGAAAATTTTCAATATAATATCCTATCAAACATTTATTTTTAAGATTATACTTTGGTATAATTTTTTTGTAATATAATATTATGCCAAATATTTATTTGCAAGACAATACTCTAGCATAATTATTTTTGTAATATAATACTCTACCAAATATTTAACCACAGTTTGATATCTAACCGTTAATTTTCTATTATTCTTCTATCCAAAGAGTATAAAAAATCCAAAATACCACTCAACATGTAATGTCAAAATTGTCCTTCATTCATCTTCAAAATTTTAAAATCTACCATAAAAAATCTATTTTGAAAATTTGAAAATGAATGAAGGGAAATTTTGACATTTCATGATGATGGGTATTTTTGAATTTTTACATTCTTTTGATGAAAAAATAACATAAAGTTAACGGTTAGGTACCAAACTATGGTTAAATGTTTGACATGGTATTATATTGCCAAAATATATGCCAAGGTATTATCTTTCAAATAAATGTTTGGCAAAGTATTATATTTCAAAAAATATATATTAGAGTATTATCTTACAAATAAATGTTTGGCAGGGTATTATATTAAAAAAAATTCTATAAAATATCTGAATAAATATTACAGATATTACACATTATTTTTACTCAAAATTACACCACATTGACGATTTGTTCATGGAGAAAACGGGGTATTTTTTGGTAATTGACTAATAAAAAAGATAATTAAAAATATACATATTAATTCAGAGTTTGATAGATGAACCAAAATATTAATTCAGAATTTAGTATCATCTTTGTTTTTTTGTTTTTTAAAATCAGCCCAACATATTTAAGTAATGGAAGAGCTAAGTACAGTTAATATGGGTATCCTTACAACCAAGATAATAGTCTTAGACCCCCACTAGTGGCATGTGTACCGGCATTCTAAGCCAAATAATAATACTCCTAGTAGGCGACCTAGGAGAAAAATAGAGAAACCAATTGTCAGGAACAGAAAAGCAGTGAGAATGGGCTAAAATCCTACTAGACGGACTGTCTTGAGCTATTGGGGTGAGACGGGTGACCCCTACCCAAAGAACATGAGCAGAAAAGTTGGACCCCTTCCTAGGTTGAATGAATTCCTCTCATTCACCGACCCCCACCTACTCCAATATAATGGATCTTAACGAGGTTGTTTGGCAAACCTCATCGATGAACCAGATGGAGAAGTATGTCAGTCATCCTTTATATCCGGGTCGATGTCCAAGAGTTCGAAATCATGCTTCTTCAACCAATCATTCGGTACATAGGCCCTCGTAGCCATCTCCCTCGTCGGATCGGTGGAATTTTTGAACCTGTCTGGCTCGAGAGGGTAAGGTTGAAATGGGTCCACCTTGACTTTGCACCTCTTAAACATCGAGGGTCAGGGATCCCGAAAAACCTCCTCATTGGAGAAGGCGGGAAACTGTGAAGGAGGTATTGTAGGAGGTGGTAGTGATGATGATAGTAGAGGCGGAGGTGTGACAGTAGGGGTGCTCAAAGTGGTGGGATGAGTGTAGGAGGTGGTGGCAAGGGCTTCAGGGACTCTAGATGGGGAACCCGATGAGGTGTCAGAGTAGTAGGGTATGGTGGAAGAGGTACTTGACTGGCAGTCCACTCCGGGTTATGCATGACTATGGTCCGACATGTTGGGTCTCGAGGTAGAGAAAAACAAGAACATATCCAACGAAATAAAAACATACTCATGAGACCATGCCATAGAGAACTACCAAAGTTAAAAACACAAGAGAAAAACCAATTCATGTTTCCTTACCAAATCTAGAACACTAAGGAGATGATGAACAACAAGGAAAGGATGATTGGAGTTGAGTCTCCAAGACGCCTATGTATCCACCAAGGAATCAAAGTCACGTAGTTCTTGAGGTAGAGAACTCAAGAACACGAGTTTCCCGATCATCCCGAATTGTTGGTGTACCAATACAGTCAGGTCAATGGGCGAGTAGGGGACCACTACCTCCACGTACTCGTCCTCCCCAAGAGAGCATGTAGATAAACTCTCTTGGAGACTCTCCATAGGGGACTTGGACAGACACAACGGTTCTAGGATGGCTGGTTCTTGGGGTTTCCTCCAGGGGGAGCGGGGTAACTCCCTAACGAATCATACGCGTAAGGACAGTCAATGCCAAAGGAATCACCGGGATTCGATCAACATTGGGGAGTTGGACCGGAGCGCGCAGTGGTGGCCACCTCTCCTTCCTCAAGCCGCCAACGACGGACTTCTTGCCCTTATAGGGTCTCCAATTAGCAGTGTTAGAGGTGCAGTACCGTCGTCGCTGTGAGGAGGGCTCGGCGGAGGATTGCTTGATGGTGAAGCATTGATTAGGGTTTTCACCGAACGTCCCCTGTGGGGCTTCAATTTGGGACGGTGCCGGCGAGGTGAATCCTGGAGAAAACGCCACAATCACAGTGGTTGTAGCTGGCGTTGAGGCAGAACCGGGAGGAATTGGTTTCGGCTTCCTCATGCGTCGCGCTTTTAATGGACTCGCAATTTTAGAGGAAGGTCCTGGTGGGGAATGGTCAAAAGGGCACCAATGAAAAGCATGGCTGATACAGGCGGTGATGAGACATGACCGAGAGCTAGAGCGACGATGGTTACAGAAGCAGGTAACGCCATTGAAAGATTAGGACCTAGAATTTTTTCGAGAGAAGCGCACAACTTGTATCAAAGGAGGGGAGTAAATTATCTCACCCACAAAAAAATATCTTTTAACGTATTCTATATATTGTATAAATTAAGGGTTAATTACATTTAGTACCCATTTTCTATTGGTAATACTTTTTTTATTTCCCTGATGTATTGGTAACGTTCTGGACAAAAAATTTGTCAAGTTTACGCCATTTTGATGATCTATGACCAATTCATAAGTGTATTAAATGTTTTGTTATCAATACATAAGGGGTATTAAATGATCTGTGAGCAATTCGTAAAGGGTATTAAATGACAGTTACCAAAACATAGGGATTATTAATGAACGTTACAAAATACATAAGTACAAAATACATAACACCAAACAATTCATAAGCACAACCCCTAATGTTACCAACATCAAACAACTCTGCATAACCATATAATTATTTTAATTGAGTCAGTATACTACACAAAATTATTGTAGCTACCTAGACGATTAAACAGGTCGGCTAGGTGTAGGCGGGTGCCTAAAATATAATTAACTCATAAATTAATTAAAACCTCATGGTTTGAAAATAGGGAAAATTTCATTTTACCACCCTGACAAACATTTAATTTCAGTTTGATACCCTGGCATAAATTTTTATCAGTTTCATACCCTAACCAAACTTTTAATTTCACTTTCATACCCAGTCGGGTAAAATGTCCAAAATACCCCTAACTATTACTCAAATTTTCAAACTCATGCCATTGGTTCAGAATTTGAAAATAAGTGAAATGCCAATAATACCCTTCATTGTTAGGGTGTTAAAATGAAAATTTCACTATTTTTAAAATAAAATCAGTTTTTTTATGAAAATTATTTTTATTTTTCGAAAAATCAGTTTATTTTTTATAAATTCAATTTTTATTTTCAAAAATTCTGTTTATTTTCAAAAATTCTGTTTTTATTTTTATAAATTCAGTTTTTATTTATAAAAATTATTTTTATTATCAAAAATTCAGATTTTAATTTAAAAAAAATATAAAAATCAGTTTTTAAAATTTAATTAATATGTTTTTTCACTTTTCTACTCTCTCTCCTGTGCTTCTTCCTCTTCCTCCCTTAATCCATCGCCCTCAACCTCTCCTGTGTTAATTTGGGTCGGCTAGAAGCTTGCTACACGAAACGGAATCGAGAAGCGAGACCTGCTTGTAGAGCCTCATCCATGGAAGCTACTGATTCGAAGATTTGAGGACATCGACGGGAGTGGGTCCCCAATCCCTCCTGCAAATCGACCCAATCCCTCTTGCAAATCGATTCCTAGAGACCATCGGAGCACGACAGAGACCTTAACCTCTTGCAGGTTATGGAGAAGGAGAGAATGGAATCGATCGGGAGCAAGAGGAGGATTGTGAAGAGACAGTCTTGTGCTATGCTGGCTATTGGGGAGGCGTTGTAGCTGCTGCAACTCGAGCTCGTCCTCTCAACAACCATGAATACGAAGAAGAACAAAGATTCGAAATTGATTTATGGCATAGCTGGAGAGGTTGAGGGCGATGGATTGGGGGAGGAAGAGGAAGAAGTACAGGAGAGAGAGTACAAAAGTGAAAAAAATAAAAAATATTAATTAAATTTTAAAACTTATTTCATGTATTGTTTGAAAAAAAATCTGATTTTTATATATTTTTTAAATTAAAACTGAATTTTTGAAAATAAAAATAATTTTTGTAAATAAAAATTGAATTTATAAAAATAAAAACAGAAATTTTGAAAATAAAAATTAAATTTATAAAAAAAATTGATTTTTCGAAAAATAAAAATAATTTTCATAAAAAAAAAACTGATTTTATTTTTAAAATAGTGAAATTTTCATTTTAAAACCCTAACAATGAAAGGTATTATTGTCATTTCACTTATTTTCAAATTCTGAACCAATGACATGAGTTTGAAAATTTGAGTAATAGTTAGGGGTATTTTGGACATTTTACCCGGCTGGGTATGAAAGTGAAATTAAAAGTTTGGTTAGAGTATGAAACTGATAAAAATTTATGCCAGGGTATCAAACTGAAATTAAATGTTTGCTAGGACGGTAAAATGAAATTTTCCCTTGAAAATACTGAATTGGAATTTTAGGGCAGAATACGTGGCAGCGTGGACTCATGACTGTAGTCAAATCTCGGTGTCAGGGTCCGAAACCCAAACATGGCTCATCTTGTAAGAGCATGAACAACAGAAAGGACCTTGGTCAGGGATTGAGAGTGCAGAACTTGTGCTGACTGGACAAAAGTGAGGGAGTGGGAGTGCAGAAAAGTGGGTGTTTTGCAACAGAAAGGATCTTGAGGTCCTGGGAGTGTAGAACAGTGCTGACTGGATTATTATTTGATATTTTCCTGTTTTATTTAATTCGTTATCCGAAACCGTTTAATTTAGTCATAATTTAAACAATTTTGGAAATAAATAATTAATGACAACCAATAATTAATAAATTCAACACGAATATAAATGAACTTCTAATTTTATTCAACCCCTTTTAATACAATAAATTAAGTGCAAAAAAAAAAATAAGTGCAAATAATTAATTAAATAAATTAAGTGAAAATTGTAACACAATGTATTAATATAATAAAATAATCAAAAAAATGAATACAATGCATTAATACAATAAATTAAGTAAAAAAATTACGTTACATAAATAATAAGTTTGCACTTACCTGAACTCGACCCCGGGTTAGAGTTTGGGGAGTTGGAGCGATTTCCCGTTAGAATGTCTCCGAAACCTCGTGCCAGTTCGTCCTCGGTGAATCCTACTTCTTCACCAGCTGACTGTGCACGAGACCCAGCGTCGCCCGACATTTTTCACGAGAATAATTGAAACGAGAGAGGAGAATTTGGGAAGGAGAGATTGAAGTTGGATAGTGGAAGTAGAAAGTGGTGTGAAAAAATGAGAGGAGAGGGGTATTTATAGGGGGGTTTTTTTTTGCTGGTTTTTGAATTAAATAAAAAAAACTAGTCGTTAGTGCCAACGGTCGGGACACGTGGCGAAGGCAGACGCTGCTAGCGCAGCAGAGGGCGCGACGGCGCGTCCACCGCGCTCGACCAGCGAGAGGGGAGCGGGCAGCGGTGCAAGGGGAGCGGGAGCGCGCGAATGGAGAGCGGGGCCGAGTTTTTCCGCCTCCACAGCGGAACGGCCATCGCGCCCGGCTAGCGAACGCGACGGCGCGGGGAACGTGACCGTTCCGTTGTGCTTGCTATAGTGTAAGATAGCGACTTTTCACAGAGAGACAAATTATCATTTAATTTTATTTTATTTTATTGTTGTACATTTGTCTCCATCTATGCTCCATACCCAAACGTATCCAAGAAGCAATATTGGTCAAATAGTCCATTATTATTTTATGTATATAATACTGTACACTACATGTTACTTTACATTATTCTTAATCTTTAAATTAATAAGGAACATGCATGGCCATTATAATAACACGATAAATATTTTACCATATACTATACTGAGAACTGATATTGAATTTAATTAGAAATATATTATTAAGATCTCGGGCTATATTGAGAGTGGCGACGAATTTTGAGGAGGATTAGGAAATAATGATTTAGTTTGGGTTAGATTATTAGTAGTGGTAATTGTGAAAGAAGATGATTAAGAGGGAAAGGACACATGGTGGAGCCAAGTAGGTAGATAGAGGAACGACAGCCGTGGATGGGACACGAGGGTGGGAGTAGGTGAGGATGTGGAGCCGCGTGATCGGACCACGTGTGAGGCGGCGAAAGATGGAGCGAGATGATGCGTTGATGTCGGGGACAGCCATCCGTGGGACCGTGGCCGTGAATCGTGACTCGGCGAGGAGGAGCCAGCTCTTTTCCATTTCTGTATACAATAAGTACATCAGTCTACGCTTTTGCCTCGAATGAGGAATGATATGGACGTAAATTGATTTTCGTCATTCGGACTAGCGTGATTATTTTGTAGATAATGATGACAGTTGGTCACATTTTTTTTTGACGAAGAAGCGGGAGGCATCAATATTATATATCCATCAAGTGACATACATGCATCGAATAAAAACGCTCAAGCGAACGATAAAATACAGACTCCAGACTAGCTAGCCTATAAAATACAGACTCCTGACTGACTGACCTATAGAATTACCGACTCCCTAACTGACCCAGAACGCAACAGAGTACGTCCCAGAGCGTGCAAACAACGTGCACGTCAGGGGTGCAACGAAATCGTGCACCCCAAAAGTGTCACTACGGACACACCAAACTGTGCCACAGCGGGCACACCAAAACGTGCAACTAGTGTACACAACTCGTACAACTAGAGCACACCGAAACTGCACCACGTAATTAAAAAAACAGAAAAAAAGTAAATAAACATAAATGACAACTACGACCATGAACTACAAGCGACCGACCTCCGATGTTAGTAGATAACGGGGGAGGTGGGTGGCGCCGACGGGTACAGATTTGTTCCGTTTGGGACGGATGCACGGATATGACCAGGAGAACACAATATGCAGGAGCGCGACTGAGAGGCTCGGACTGCGGTGCTCCAGTTAAAAGTGGGAGCAGATCTGACCATCTTTCCAAAAACGCGTGATTAAGAGGCTTAGCCGGAAACGATCCAGCAAGTAAAAAGTCTAGAGAGAGAGGCTCTCTCTTCTCTCTAGACCTCTCTTTCAGTAACCCTAGTTTTCTTCCTCCTTTCTTCGCTGGTACTCGCCGGTGACTTTCGTGGCTTCGGCCGTGAGAGTCACCGGTGGGTTTCACTCTTCTAGCCGTGTCTACCCTGTTGACTACCACTCTCGGCGCGGGTGTTTCTCTCACCCATCGGCGGTGTTGGGTCCAGATCTACGGTGGGACGTTCTTCTTCACGGTGTTGATGACGAGATATGGATCTGGTTGCTGTTTTGGCTTCTCGTCTATCCTGGGTTTCGATTTCTTGCGGTGAGGATCTCTGTTCCTGTTTCACCCTCTTCCTCATCTGTTTCTCGGGGTGTCCGGGCCTCGTAGAGCGGCGAGGGGTTAGGCCTTGTTTGGCCTTGGTGGGGAAGGTAAGGTGCAGTGGGAGGGGTTTCTTCTGCGTTTGGTCAGATCTGGTTGCGGGATCTGCTTCTCTTCAGCTTTTTCGCCTCGGTCCTTGGTAAGGATTCTGTCATCTCTTCCTTTCTTCACTTTTCTACTCCTTCCTCTTCAGATCTGTTTCGCTTTGTTCATTCGAACTTAGACTCTCCCGGTGGGTCGTCGGTTTGGTGTAGGCCTGCGACGAGATCTCGATTGAGATCTAAGAGCTACAGATCTGATCTGTCTGCTCTCCCTTGCTCTTTTGGATCTGACCCATCTCTTTCTTTCTTGTATCACTCTCTTCCTTTCCTCGTCCTCGATTTTGTGGACGAGGCCCTGAATTTGGTGTTGTCCATTTTAGGGTTTAGCCTAACGGCGTGGTGAAGATGTGTGGATAGGGGATCGAGGGATTTGAATCAGTTGCTCAGGGTGAGGAAGAGTAGCCCTAGTCCTTCTTTTTTCTGGGGACTGAGGGATTGGTTGGTGTATTTGTGGAGAAGTTTGGATTCACACTTGAGGCCGGGTGTGGTGAAGTTTGGAGTTTTGGGTGGGGGAGAGACTCTCTGTGGTCTGGTGGTGCTTTTTTTGGAGTTGCGTTTGGTCTTCTTCGCTCTGCTTCTCAGTGTGGGTTCTCGGTCCGGCCGGTGGTGGTCGGCCGTCGTTGGTGTTGGGCATTGGAAGACGGGTCTTCGCTTCTTCATATTTGGCTTGGTTGGCGTGGGGCTCGAGGTGGTTCAGATTTAAGTGGTTGTTAGGGTTTTAGGTTACTTTTAAGTGGGCCTGGTTGTTGTTTGGGCCCGTTGTTTGTTTCTGTTTGGGCTCGGCCCTACTGTTTAAGTGCTTCATGTAAGTTATTTGGGTGTAGGCTTTGTTAGACCCATGTTTGTTGTGTTGTTTGTTTGGCTTTTAAGCCCTGTTCTGTTTGTAACTTGGTTTGTTCCTTGAGGGGTAATACCCTCGGCCTTGTATTTCTATTTGAAAACAAGGTCTTTTATAAAACAAAAAAATTGCTGATAAAAAAAAGGCTTAGCCGGAGAAGCTCGGATCGCCGTTGTCACGGGATAGAGCCGGCCGGCTGACCGACGTCATCAAAGGGAAAAGAGGCCGGAGGGGAAGCCGGGGTGGGGGGACGTGAGGGCGGAGGGAAAGGCCAGATCTGGCCGGGTAATAGGTGGATCTGGTCGGAGGATGGGGTCTGAACGGAGTCTGAACGGAGGAGGGTTGGTGGCCGGCCGGAGTCTGGGAGGGCCAGGGAGGAGAAGGGGTGACGGAGGCGGGAAGAGATTAGAGAGAGGCGCTGGGGCGGAGGAGACGAAGGGCCCGACCGGAGGACAAGGACAGACGGCGGGGGAAGGGGAAAGGCCGACGAGGCGAGAGGCTGCAGATCTGGACGGAGAGGAGGCATGGTGACGACGTCGGGCAGGAGCGGCCGGAGAACGCGAGGTCGTGGCAGAAAAGAGACCCACAGGCAACCCCATGGCCGGAGCCACAGTGGCCGCCGGTGGCGGTGGCAGCAGCTAACTAAAGTTGTTTTAGGGCTTGCTTCGCGAGAGAGAAGCAGCAAGTGATTCGACCTAGAGTTGGTCACATCTTTATTTGTAAATTATAAGTGTATATTTGGGCAAATTATATCGGGTCGGACTTCCTCAACTAAAAGGTTAACCTTATTAGTTGGGTGTGGCCATACCCTTTATAAGTAGCATTTTATCCTTATATTTTCCCGATGTGAGTTTATGCTTCAACACTCCCCCTCACGTGTAGGACTGGACATCTACACGTGGGCCATATCAGGACTGGGCATCTGCATATGGACCGGAGACCACAGGGTGGAGGTGACAAATGGGCCGTGGGCCGAACCAGGCTCTGATACCATGTAAATTTTGTTTTAAAACAGGCTACTTATATCGGGTCGGGCTTCCACAACTAAAAGGTCAACCTTATTAGTTGGGTGTGGCCCTAACCTTTATAAGTAGCATTGTATCCTTATATTTTCCCGATGTGAGTTTATACTTCAACAATAAGGGCATGTACATTGTGTGAATTCTCTACATGAACAATAAACTACAACCGCGTTTTTGTGATTCGCGGTTTGCGATTCGTACGCTATGATGTGCGTGATTCGTGAACCACAAAAACGTGAGTCGTGGTTTGCGTCACGCACTGCGAATCACATTTATGGATCACGGTTGTGACGTTAACCATGACTCACGTTTTTGTGGTCGAAGTTCGTGAATAACGTATGCCAAAGCGTGCGGATCACGAATCACAAAAACATGATTCGTGGCTTGTGATTCGTGTAGAGGGTGCGTACAATGCATGTGTTTTAGATAACTATAGTTTGTATATCAAGATTACAAATGAACTATTGCAGTAATTATTAAATATATAGATCACTGAAACAAAACAAAAATATGTTGTGAGAGCCTAATACTTTCTCTCTTCTTCGCATCTCTTTTTTTAAAACATGTACATCAAAAGAATTGTATGTGAGGATAATGATGCACAAATCATGTGACTAAGATAGTTTGTGAATGCAAACCCTTGAAAATAAGGTGGTTCCACATTGAAGGGATCATGATTTACAAAAGTGCTGACTAAAAAATTAACGGGAAATTTCACTTTAACACTCTGTCAAACATTTAATTTTACTTTGATACCCTGGTATAAATTTTTATCACTTTCATACTCTAACCAAACTTTTAATTTCACTTTCATACCCAGTCGGGTAAAATGTCCATAATACCCCTAACTATTACTCAAATTTTCAAACTCATGTCATTTGTTCAGAATTTGATAAAAGTGAAATGACAATAATACCCTTCATTGTTAGGGTGTTAAACTGAAAATTTCACTATTTTTAAAATAAAATAATTTTTTTTATACAAATTCAATTTTTATTTTCAAAAATTCAGATTTTAATTTTAAAAATACATAAAAATCAGTTTTTTTATAAAATCAGTTTTTATTTTAAAAAATATTTTTTTTTTATTAAAAACAGTTTTATATATCAAAAATCATTTTTATTTAAAAAAATGTATTTATATAAAAAATATAAATTCAGATTTTAAAATAATATAAAACATCTTTTTTTCCTTAAATCCTTAATCATTTTTTTTATTTCCTTAAATCATTAACCAAACCATTTCTTCTTCGTCCTTTTTAATCTTCTTCTTCGTCTCTCTTTTTTTTTCAATCATTTTCACCACACGATGAACAACTCTATGGTTCCAGCTTCTACAAAGCAACCGACGCCGCCCGCTAGATCCGCTGCTGCCCGCCAGATCTTCCGAAGTGAACGTCGTCGCCCGCCGCACGCCATATCTGCAACTCAGAGGAGGATTTGAGAGCGGAGGGGTAGTGATGGAGAAGAGGGTCGAGGTCGAGGGTCTGCTTCTCTGGATCCATGTCCTCTTCATCTCGTCCTTCTCTGTTTCAGTTACATCTCGCCGGCGAGGTCTGTCTCCGGCGAGGTCTTCGTCTCCAGCGAGCTTCTCCTACAACACCGACCAACGAAGCCACCCAATTCCTCATCTCATCGCCTAAAAAAAAGCTCTGATTCTCAAAAATAAAAATAAATTGTTTAAAAATAAATCCCCTTTCCCTCTCTATTTTGCCCTGATTCTGAAACTCGACTATCGATCAGATTTTTTTTTTATTTTTTTATTTTGATTCAAAAGAGATGGATTCAAAAGAGATGGTGATTATGCATGTTTTGAGACAACTTATTTGGGAAGATGAAGATGAGTGCGGATTTGAGGATTTTAGAGAGAGAAAGTGAAAAAAAATTGGCGGCTGTTGAATTGAAAAAAAAAAGAAATAAAAAAAATGATTTAGGATTTAAGGAAAAAAAGATGTTTTTATATTATTTTTAAAATCTGAATTTATATTTTTTATATAAATAAAATTAATTTAAAAAAAATGATTTATGATATATAAAACTGTTTTTAATAAAAAAAAATTAAATAAAAACTGATTTAAAAAAAATTATTTTTATGTATTTTTAAAATTAAAATCTGAATTTTTGAAAATAAAAATTGAATTTATATAAAAAAAAACTGATTTAATTTTAAAAATAGTGAAATTTTCAGTTTAACACCCTAATAATGAAGGGTATTATTGTCATTTCACTTATTTTCAAATTCTGAACCAATGTCATGAGTTTGAAAATTTGAGTAATAGTTAAGGGTATTATGGACATTTTACCCGGTTGGCTATGAAAGTGAAATTAAAAGTTTGGTTAGGGTATGAAAGTGATAAAAATTTATGCTAGGGTATCAAAGTGAAATTAAATGTTTGGCAGGGTGTTAAAGTGAAAATTTCCCAAAAATTAATTATTCTTTTGCTGAATTTGTTTTTTTAACGAAAATTGCAATATTATAACTTTTAAGAACGATTACATCGAAATGCCTCGAAGAACATGCTCCTCGACCACAAAAGGACAGTGTGAACGAACAATGGTTCAGTGAACCTTTTAGTACCAGAACCGTCACAGACGGTATTTTGACGCCCTATGGGCAAAGGTAGAAGACGGGGAGGGAGAACAGGATACCAAAGATCCTGAGGGACCTCTACGATAATGGAGGTGGTGGGAGGCAAAACATCGTCTAGGGACCCCTCCCAGCGCCAGTCACCGATGTTAAGGTGGTGCATCATTCCTCCCAGCGGGGTATCTCCCCCGCCCGTGACTTGGCGTCCTAGCCAGATGTTGGTGCCATCCTTCCCAGACTTCAGCAGCTGAGCTCCTACGATCCAAAGGTGTCGGGGCTTTCAAAGCTCGCGCTCTTGGGTGAGCGCGTCCTCCACCGCCAAACCTGTCACGCTCTGGTGGGAGCTGGGCATCAATCGAATTAGCAGAGAGCTGATATCCACCAGCCCCTCGCTGGATGTTCCCGTGTACAAAAGCCAGGGCTTGTGTATAGGACCACCTAGGGGGCCTATCGAGGGCACCTGGCTAACATCCCTGGGACCTGGGTTAGGTATCAGGTCCATTGTCACCCCGGTCCCTCTTCCTCAAGGTAACCGAGCCTTAGGTATCGGGTCCAATGTCACCAGGGTTGGGGCCACGGGCTCCAGCTCCCAACCCACCGCAGCACCGGACGTATGACACGGGGGCGAGGTCCTCTCGCCGCATTGTATCCCATCAGACCTTTCTTGTACGCTGGAAGATGAGTCAGAGGATACCGTGTCGAGATCGATGTCCGAGCTCTCCTCCGGACCGTGGTCCCCATTTGATACGGCGCCTCCGTCCTCGAGGTTAGAGACAGAGGCCCACCAACCCCATAAGCAGGACCGGGAACGACCCCGTTGTAGGGTATCCAAACCCTACTTCGCCTCCGTGCCCAGCCACGACGAACGAACAAGGAGGAAACTTCCACCGTAATCTGTTTCACCCCGTAGCGATCACGAACTAGGCGCTGGAATCGGGTCTTTACTATCGTGACCGAGGAGAAAGTCGAACTTTCCGTCACGTCCATGATCATCCCCGCCTCCATGAAGCGAGGGGGTGGAGACCTCGGAGGCGCATCTCCAAGCCGTGGGCCGTCCAACCTAGCCACCAGAGCAAGGTCGTGGTGAGCCTAGGGAGACGGGTTAGGGTTCGACTGATAACGTGCCGCTTCTTGGCGTGGGTCGGAAGGCACCCTAACCCACCCCACCAGTTCATCCCGACGTAGGGCTCCAGGCGGCAGAGAAGGGGACGGGTCAGAAAACCCAACCGACATCGGTAGAGAAGAGAGTCAGTGTCTAAAAGCGATCGGGATAGACGCCGGCGAGACCGCAGGAGGGATGACGAGAGAGAGGGAAGACAAAGGGTTAGGTATGGGAATTCAGTTCCATCGGTATATATACCCCACACCAGGCGTGGTCTGCAAGGGTTGCGACCTGATGAGACATAGGAACACGGGGACTGCAATTCCGACAGTAGCTGCAGGTTGCGCAGGAGCGACGGTGGCAAGGGAACACTCCATAACGGCTAGGCGCTAGGTCTATGGTTAATATATCAAGGGAACGAGAGAGTCTCCAATAATGTTTAGAAAAGTCTAAAGTTTTGCTAAATTTGTTTAATTCATATTTAAAACAGTAAATACTAAATTAAATGAAATTATTTTGATAAAAATAATTAGTTAACTAAAATACAAAACTAATTAATGAACTAAAATGGATAATTAAACTTGAAATTTCATTACTCCCTGAATAATATATCAAACTACATACATCAAATTTATTAACTCATCTCACTCGTCGTCTAAGCCTTGGTAAGTCGCTCCAAACCGACCCCATATGTGATCCATAAGGTCATCTTGGAGTTGTTAATGGGTCTCATCATTTGTGACCCTGAGTCGAGCACGCAACCGTTCTCGGTAGGTTAAGGGCCCTCCTTGATGACATCGTAGAGGTGGTGTCCAACCTGGTATTTCCGGAGAGGGGCTCGTAATACAGTTCGACATCCCTTGCTTCGTATCAATCGCGTTCATCCTCCACAATCAAGTTGTGTAGAATGATACAAGCATGCATCATATCATCCAAAATTGTCATGTTCCAAACACGAATGGGCCTTGAAATCATGTGCCACCGTGTTTGGAGGACTCCAAAAGTTCATTGAATATATTTCTGAGCACCTTCTTAGACTTTAGCAAACAATTTCTCTTTGCGGGTATAGGGATGGAGAATCGACTTCACGAACCAACTCCATGAGGGGTAAATACCGTCAACTAAATAATATGTGTGGTCATAGTGATACTTATTGATCTCTTACTCCACGAAGACTTCACAGCCATGGAAAGCGTTGTCGAATAAGTGGCCGACGTGGAGGAATGTTGTTGTTGAGCCAGACATCCCGAAAAATGTATGCCAAATCCACAAATCACGGGACGCTACTGCTTCTAGCATAACGGTTGGATCCCCGTGGTGGTCTCCCCGACCATAGGCTCCTTGCAATGTGGTTGGACAACTCTTCCACTCCCAATGCATGCAGTCAAGACTGTTAATCATACAGGGGAACCCTTGGTTGTACCCCGATTCGAGTAATTGCTACATGTCCTCTAGAGTTGGATTTCGCTCGTATTCCTCCATGAAAACCTAAATAACGGCCTTACAAAAATGTTTTACACTTTTGAGTATAGTACTTACCCTCATACGTCCAATGAAACGGTCGAGTACCCATACGTTAGCTTTCGTATCATAGTGGTGCATTTCTAGTGCGTTGATAACCTCAAGCGTCCAGCACCATCCGACTTCTAGAAGAAGTAATCGTCATGCTCCGCTACCGTATCCATAAATAGTTGAAAGAGTGGTCTGGACTTACGAAATCGACGCCTGAACAAATCGGCCCCATAGGTTGGGTGCTCGACGAAATAATTATGCATCAATCGGTTGTGGCTTTCGAGACGACCTCTGTCAATCTCTCGCCGGGAAGTTTCCCCACTTTCAATCCTTTGCCTCCATGTGTTAATTTGTGGCATTGCTCTTTGGATCATTTTGTCGGTCCTCCGCCTGAGTCGTTGCTACCAAGAACAAAGTTCGGCTTCGACCTCCTCCCTCGTTTGAGTCTCGTCGTCAAACATTTTTTTATCCAAATAAGTGTGAAAAATTGGAGAGTAAAAGTAGAGATAATTTTAAGAGAAGTGTTGTGGGTTGGATGAATAGGGTGAGGGGTACTTATAGGTGGGGAAAAAGTTTTTTTTATTATTAAATTTAGTTTAAAAAAGAAAAAAATAAACATTGCTGAATTCGGACCATTGCCAACGGTCCGACTTTTTTTTGCCGTTGTGACACATGGCACGATTTCATTGGGCGTCGGCGACTCGCGAACCACGTACCCACGAACCCGAATTGTGGTTCGTGGTTCGGACCACACACCGCGAATCGCGAGAACGTGGTTCGCAGTTCGCGAATCACGCATGACACACTGTGCGATTCGCGAACCGCGAACCACAAACTCGCGAGTCACGATGCGTGTTTCGTGTGGTGGGTTCGCTCGATGTACCTGTTATTAACAACCGCTTCACCTTTTCTATAATTGTCATGAATCTTTTACCCAATAGCCTGATCACGCTCATGTCAACTTGCCCCTACTCACGGGATGGTTTGTTCTCAACCAACCCAATCAAAATAGAAAGATAGGATTTGGAGGAGGATGAGGCACTCTCAAGAAGCCTTAACCAGTCCTAAGGCACTTGTGACTATGCCGCGACATGATTCCTTTGACACGACGCCACCACTGTAGCCACCGCGTCACCGTCCCTAAAACTACCAGCTCCTTTCACCAACACGTCTACTTATGTCGCCGTCAACCCGTACCAAACCACGTGATGACGCAACACCAAAAAGGCTCTTGGATGAGGAATATTTTTATTCCTTGGTGTTGAATATTTCTTGGCTGAGGAAAATGTCAATCCTCGGTGTTGAAACTTACTTGGCCGGTGAATTTTGTTTTCCTCGGTGTTGAACTTTCTTAATCGAGGAAATAGTTTTTTCCTCAGTGGTGAATATTTATTGACCGCAGAAAAAGATATTCCTCAGTGTTGAGAGGATTCTTGGTCGAGAAATACCTTTTTCCTCGGCCAAAAAAGATTCACCACCGAGGAATTTCTTGAACCTCACCCTAGTTTACACAAATTCTCCTACGATGTAGTTTTACTTGGCCGAGGATTCCTCATTTCCTCGGCCAAGTGAAGTCAAATCTTGACTTACCCCAAGCTAAGCCTATTCCCCTAAATCAATATTCCTTGCTCTCTAAAAAAACGCAGCTAAGGATTCCTTTTTCTCTCAACTTGACAGTGTCGTCCCTTCTCATCCAGCCAGGCGTTTGTTGCCGACAAGCGTTCCTCGTCCTCCGTTGCCGTCGAATGTTATTCGCCTCTCGTTTCCTCCATCGCCGAGCCTTCTCCAACGTCTCCTCTCCGCCTCACGAACAAGATGGTTAGGTAAGTGCCTCTTGTTTAGGGTTTTTGTTTAAGAATCAGGATTTTTAAGGTTTTTAGGGTTTTTTTTGTTTAAGAATCAGGATTTCTAAGGTTTATTTTAAGGGTTTTTTTTAAGAATCAGGATTGTGTTCTTACTCTTTTTCTTGAGTTTCGATCAATTCATGGTGATTTTGTGTAGGAATTTTGTAAATTTTTGGTGTTTTTGATTAATCGATTGTTATTCTGGATCTTTTTTGTTTAATTTCAGTTTAAATTTAGATGCATCCATTTTTATTTGTGATGCGTCCTTTAACTTGTTCTTAAATTCATTCATTTTTTTAAACGCTTAAATTCATTCATTTTGTTGTCAATGTGCTTCACTTTGATTTCATGTGGATATTGGTTGGTGTTTATTTTTTTTATCAGCAAAGCAAATTTAAATTAAACCTCATTTGAGAAGAAAGAGGAGATACACATAATGATGCTTAAACAAAGGACCCAAATTGATCAAGAAATCAACCTAAGAAGGGAACACAAGCTACCCACAACAATAAAACCTGAGATCCAAACCAAAAAGACCCACTTACCCAAACAAGACCTCACAAAAACTACAAACCCACAACCTAAAAACTGACAGGCCCTATAGAATAAGGGATGAAATTGAAAGCTTGAAACCCAAGAAGGCTCAAAACAAGGGAGGATGCTTGGCCTTGAAGCCAAAAAACAGCAAATAATACAATTATGCAGCAAAATTAAGCATTAGAGCCACCACAAGAGAAGAGCATTCAGACGGAATAAAAGGGCCAAACTGCATAAAAACCCGAGAAGAAAATCGCGCACAATTACTGCAACCTTCTGAATTGGTGAATCCACAGGAAAAGAAATGCCTGCCAATGCTCCCTGAACAACATCTTGCACACCAAATCCAGATAAATAAATAAAATCCTAAGACCACCAGAGCAACCCTCTGCAACAATATGAATTGATTCCCATCTCCAAGATAAACCACAACACCTAAGAAAGAAGGAGGGCATGACCTCCAAAATAGAATCTTGCAACAATAAAAAAAATTGGAGATTGCTTGGCTGCCTAGGCACTGAAAGGAATTTCATAGAGAATTAAACTGGGTTGTTGTTGATGGTATTGTGAACCACCAACTGATCTGAATCAGAATCTCTTTCCAGATCTAAGAACTCATCTTCTGACCCACCTTCAAAATCCACAGAATGATTTTTGAATTCCTCTAGTTCCTCTAGTTGTTTTATAATACATTGATCATACACTCTTGTCTTTAGACCAATGGATTTGCCAAAACCCCAAGCTTTTTTGGCTAAAGATTTTGGTTCAAGTTACTTCGTAAGTGTTAGTTTTTATATTCATATGTATCATTTTATCTTAAATTCTTCCTCTTCTTATGTATCTGTCTTCATCTGGATAAATATTAAGTTAAACAATATATACTTCAACTAGTGATAAATTGTAACAAGAAATATGATGCTACTATGAATATACACTGAAGCATAATGGATTATTATTTAAGACAAAAAAAATTCTAAAACATATATTTCCTTTTAATATCAATTGGACGGTACAATAACATTGTAAAAAAAACTACTCGCTACTGTCGAGACCCCCTCCTCGTTTTTGTTAAGACCTAACTCTAACTCATGTAGTTAGCCATGTTCCCGCCGCATCCGCCATGCAGAGCTCCACAGAGATCATGTCGGAAATGTGGTCTCCTTGGTCCCCCTTGTCGGCAGCCTCCCGTCAATACTCATCCTCTCCTGTCATCATGCCGAGCTCTCCGGATATCGCGTCGGTTATAGGATCGTCTGCCTCTCCCCCGAGCGTGATAGTGATCTCCTCGGACTCATCCTCTTCCTTCCTGGCATCCTCTCCATCGCCGCTGCATCGCTCACACCCGTCCTTTCCACCCTCTCCGCCCTTTCAATGGGTGCCGCGCCGTCGTCGCTCGCCTATTCGGGAGCGATTGGGTAGGACGCTCTTCCCACCACGGCGTGGTTTTGCACAAGGGCGACCGTGGGAGCCTATCCCCGGTACTGGTGGTCTCTCTTGCAACCAGAGGCCACGGTTCAAGGATTTTGTGACCCATGACCTTGCTCTATGTCGTCGAAGGATGCAAAGATAGCCTGGTGATCGGGCGGGTTTTTGTTGCTCTCCGGTTCGCCCTAGGGTTTTGAGGGGCTGGCCCGAGACTCAAATCCAATCGTATGATGGGTTCTCCTCGACCACCCAGGTATTTCGATCTCATTGGGCCTCTGTCCCGTCGAGGTGGCCTTGTTCTTATGGATGACTGGACTCTTCGGCTAGTGTCCGGGGACAGGGCGCGGGTGGCTTTTGGCCACCTCTTCTGGTGGATCCCCTGGCGTACTATGACCCTACATGGAATATCCAGACGGGGCTGGGGGTAAGACCTCGGCCTTGGATAGGGCATCCGTTGCCGCGGGGTCATGGTGGCGTGGAGTTGCTAGGTCTGGGGGTCGGTCGTTCACGTGTGTCCCGGATCATTTACCTAAGTTTGAAATGTGTCATGGAGTGGGTGACGGTGTAGGGCCCTTATGGGCATTGGATCCTTTGGGGTGCTTTTAACACAAACATATCTGGGGGGTTGGTATGGGATCAGTTGATGCCTGCCCCGCTGGTTAGGGTCCCGGGACCCGGTGGAGGTTTCGGGGGTAGAGGTCAGGCACCAATTGGAGCTCATCTTGTTGTAGTCCCCAGGCCCACTACTGGGGTGGGCTATCTAAACCAGCATGCTATGGAGGTTTGGGGTGGTGTAACAGGACAGGCGAGGGCTGGGTACCAGCCTCGCCGTTTCACATGAATCCCCAGGCTGGTTCTGGAAGAAAGAAGGATTCTCTAGGGATGGCCCATCAACCTTCCCCCCTGACGGTCACAGGTTCGGTAGCACCAACAAAGCAGAGCGTTATCCTTGGGTGACCCAGTGGTTTCCACACCCCACCTTGAGCAGTGATCGTCGACGGATTTTCATTACCCTGCTTTTCAATTTATCGTTATTAGATTTAGTTGCATGTTTCTCTATTACTCTAGTTCTTTCTATTTGGTTATCACTTTTAGTCGCCAATATGGAAAATCAGCAGCACGTCTCTGACGTGACGGTAGTACAGGGTTTCTCTGTTTACCCCAACTGGGGTTTAAGCATGTATTGACTCTTTTAATGGAATAAAATACCTGTTTGCTCAAAAAAAATTGGACGATACCATTGTATGTGAAATACGTTTGACCATAGTTGATTTTGGGAAGGAAATGACTAGTGTGGATAAACCCATATATGTCCTTTTGGGGCCTCTCTCAAATTCAAGTAATATTGTCGCGTCTTTAACAAGCCCGATTTTTTTTGCTATTAGTTTCATAAGTTTTAATTAAAGGAATGCATATATGGAAACTTTTTTGCAGAAGTTTTGCCATTTGTTGGACAGTTGATGTTCTTGTATTTCATTCAGGGTCGGCTCAAGTTTTAAGCGAGTTAAGCAACCGCTTAAGGCCTCAGACCAGAAAAAACCCCATAAAATTAAATAAAAAACCGTTTACAGGATCAGATGAAAAAATGCCCTGTAAAATTAAAGATCCGTTACTATTTGATGAAACATAATCAAGCGAAAGTATTACACTTTTAATTTTGAAATCAAATTTTAATACAAGTTGGGCCCAATTTTGATCTCGATTCAAAGTTGTTTTTCAACTAAAACAGTTTTTTTCCAAATGGAAGACAATATTTTCTTAATGGTTGAACATTCTAAGAACGATATAGATCTTTATTTCGCAATAAAAAAACTATCTTTAACGAAACAAAACATGCAAGTTCAGTTTATCGGTGATCAGTGAATTAATAGTATGGATAAAAAATAATGGACCAAACCAAAGAAAGGAAGTGTGGATATTTATATATAAATTCACTAGTATTTTTAAAGGAATGATAATCAATTTATCAACTCATTATGGAAATGCTCAAACCAACATATTTTGGGAAAAAGTAAGCCGTCAAAGTTGAAAACAAAATGTGATATTGGATATAGATGTTTGATCATAGCAAAAAAAAATATGATGCAAACATGTGAGAAATCCATTAAAAGTTGATTTGATATTCTCTATTTCTCTTAATATTTTTTAAACTAATTTATTAGACATTCAAATAATGAAACTATGCATCTAAAAACTAATCTTATATAATATCAATATTGTCTTATTGGAAGGGAAACATGACATGTATTAACATCTGGTGCAAGAATGTCTTGGATTTTTACTAAAATGTTTAGTGAAAAAATAAGATCATTTATCGAAAAATAATCCATGAGGTTCATGGACTAGAAGTATAAGTCTCATTGAGTTCGAAAATATTGAAATTTAGAAGTACTAATATACACTATAAACTATGAAAGTATTGTAAGAAACCAAGAGTAATTTGACCAAAATACAAGTCAAAAGAAAGAGAAACTATTCTAAAAATATTGCAATAAGAAGAGGTATTGCGAAAGTTTCATTTCATGATTAAACAAGATAATTAATAAAGTTGGATTTATATACCTGTAATAACCACTCCCGGTCAACGCCAGTCAAACCTGCGAAAAACAGGAAAATTTAAAAAATTTAAGACTGACACTTAATTGAACCTAAAATGACCCCGAGTGTCATACCAGACTTAAGTTGACCCAGTTATCGACCAAAGTGAGTTCCGGGGGACTCAGGGCAACTTTCTAATCAATTTGCGAAATGTTGACTTTTCGCCGGAAAAAGTCAACCGAGCGACGTTTTGGTCCATACGAGAACCGTTTTGGATCCAAAAAGCTTAGCCGTCGTCGCAGCGGTCTTAGTTGAGCCGTTTCCTTGTAGCCCGCCAAGTTTCGTAATTTCTTGGAAAAAGTGCTCGTTCGGGGCCCGAAACGTCCGAATTTCGCAAATCTGTAGATATTTTCCCAAGAGGTGTGGGACCCACCTTTCCACTTGTCAACCAAGTGGTGGTGTTACGTTTATGGGGAAAAACAAGAAGACACCATGTAAGGGGGGTTCGGCTATGGTTCAAAAAAAGGGAGAAAAGGTGTGTTTTTAGAAAGAGAAAGAAGAGAGAAGGAGGAGAGAAAGAGAAGGGGGGTTTGGGTGTTTGCTACTATTCACGTCATCTCCATCCATTGGATCGTCTCAAGGCTAGGAGGAAGTGCACTCCCCTCGTTCTCCTCTACGGTATACATCGAACCGATTCTCGTTTTGGTAAATTTTGGAAGTTAGGGTTTATGTAAAACTATTAGTTTAGGGTGTTTTGAGGTTGGGGGAATTGTTGGAGACGTTTTGGAGGTGGCTGGCCGGAGCTCGGGAGGAGCTCCGGCCACCATAGGGGGTGGCCGACCACCATGTGAGGTGGCTGGCCGGAGCTAGGGCCGGCCATCACTATGGTGGGCGGGCCCATTTAAGCCCTAGGACCCACGACCAAGTTGGGCCGAGTGGGGCCCACGTGCTTGGGTGCTCGGGTTTAGTGTTCGGGAGGTTTAAAACGTTCCCCGGACCATTTATCCATAACCGAATCGAAAATTGGAATTAAATTGGAAAAGTTATAATTAACGGGTTTTAGAAACTTGAAACGGTAATTAATTGACTCGGAAGTCGGATTTCGATTATGTCAAGTACATTGGGACCCTTGAATTATTCTAAGACCGTAGAAACGAAAACGGGAATTTTTGGAGCACCGGAAGGACATTTACAAAACCCGGGCAGATTCGCCATGTCGGGCGAATCGGGCCTTTACGGGTCCTTTATCGACAATGTCGAGTATTTGGGGAGTTTGGGAGTGATCGACATTGTCGGGGTTAAGTTTGGGCATCAAGTTTAATGATTTTCAGTTTATTCCTGCGAGTTGTTAAGTGCCTTAAAATTGTGTTCTTTTAGATCATGCCACGGACCGAGGCAAGGGAAAGCTGGGTGAGTGACTGAGATCATCACCGGAGCTCGTTGGTTGGCTTTTGGAGAACACGCACGAGGTAGGGAAAAGTAGCCGGATCTCGGCCCTGACTAGGGAAAGTTAACAGTAGAATTGCATGTGACACCGGGGTGTCGTGGGTTAAATAGGTTTATCGAATATTAGAAAGGCATGATACGGGAACATAGTGATTATTGGAAAAGCATGTGACACTTAGTAGTATCGTAAGAGTAGAGAACTTAGCGATATTAGAATTACTGGAGGCATATGACCATGCCCGGAGGTTGACTGTTTACTTTAAGTCTTGGGTGGCCTTGAGAGCCCGTGCTATTATTGTTGAGTCTTGGGTGGCCTTGAGAGCCCGTGCTATTATTGTTGAGTCTTGGGTGGCCTTGAGAGCCCGTGCTATTATTGTTGAGTCTTGGGTGGCCTTGAGAGCCCGTGTTATTATTGTTGAGTTTTGGGTGGCCATGAGTGCCCATGGGGTTGTTGAGCCCGTGAGTTACTATTGGTGGTTTGAGTGGTCATGAGTGCCCGTGGGGTTGTTGAAACCGCGTCTTTACCTTTGGTGTTTTGGGAGGCCGTGAGTGTCCGTGGGGTTGTTGAACCCGTGTCTTTATTGTCGGTGTGTCTTGGGAGGCCGTAAGTGCCCGTGGGGTTGTTGAGCCCGTGAGTTACTGTTTGTGTGTCTTGGGAGGCCGCGAGTGCCTGTAGGGTTGTTGAGCTCGTGAGTTACTGTTGGTGGTTTGAGTGGTCGTGAGTGCCCGTGGGGTTGTTGAGCCCGTGAGTTACTGTTGGTGGTTTGAGTGGTCGTGAGTGCCCGTGGGGTGGTTGAGCCCGTGAGTTACCGTTGGTGTATCTTGGGAGGCCGTGAGTGCCTGTGGGGCTGTTGAGTCCGAGTTTTACTGTTGGTGTCTTGGGTGGCCATGAGTGCCTGTGAGTGTTGAACCTGTGTTGTTACTGGTTGTTGAACTTGCTTGAGATTGTGATTGTGGTTACCTGAGGTTGGGGACCCGCTTCATGAAACGGGGGTCCACGAGCACATGCGTCTGCATGTTCAGACGGGGTAGGGGGCCCGCCCGACAAGAAAGGGGTCCTGGCCGCGCGTGTGTGGTTTGGGGTTGTGAGCGTTCTTTGGCTGGCCTGGCCGAGTTAAAGTCTCGGGAGGTTGCGAGCGTTCTTTGGCTGACCTGACCGAGTTAGAGTCTCGGGAGGTTGCGAGCGTTCTTTGGCTGGACTGGCCGAGTTAGAGTCTCGGGAGGTTGCGAGCGTTCTTTGGCTGGCCTGACCGAGTTAGAGTCTCGGGAGGTTGCGAGCGTTCTTTGGCTGGCCTGACCGAGTTAGAGTCTCGGGAGGTTTCGAGCGTCCCTTGGCACTGAGCAGCTGGCAGGAATGTGATCCTTTGTGAACTTTTTTGGAGTGCGATCCTTTGTGATCTTGGTTGGTGTTGCGTATTTATCTGTCATGTCTTTGGAGGAGGTTGTCAATGGTTGTGTCGGGTTTACATCACGAGTCCGAGTGTTGAGTCTGTTGAGGAAGGTAACTGGTGTGTCATTTGAGTACTTGGTTTGGGAATTTGCTTTTCCGGTGTTGGGTTGGTTTTGGGTGTTACCGGCATTGTCTGCTAAGTATGCCGTAGTCAGTCCGTTATCTGTGGTGGTGAGCGAACGCTCACCCCTAGCTGCTTTTCCTACAGGTACCGATCACGGGACGGACTAGGTGAGCTCTCGAAGCTTGAGGAGCTAGGAGCGGAGTCCGGGTTTTATCTTTTGGGTCTAGTGACGGATACCTTGTACTTTGTTCAATTGTTGGGACGTTTTTGAGTTGTAAATATTATTTTGATCAACTAAATGGTAATTTCAAAGTGTTTATTCAAAACAGGTTTCAAATGTTTTATGGTGTTAAACGCTCGCGTCCCGAGTTCGGTTTTACTGAAATTGGGGCGTGACAATGCATATCACATATAATTGTATTGTCTAAACTCCTGGGAAATTATTCACTTATATGAGATGGAGATGCTCAGTGGAGAGGAAATACTAAAGGTCACGAACATGAATGCATATTTGTTTTTGATTTCTTAGCCTTGAGTTTTTTTTATAAACTTTTTTAACATTTAGAAAACAATAACAGTTAAATGAACTTGGACATATATCCTAAGATAATCTAAAGAATGTGTTGGACTTGTCATATCTAGTTGTTATCGGTTAATCGATGAGTTTCGATACTGAACGTCGTTGGTTCTTGAAAATTCTCAGCTATCTATTATCTTGTGCCTTAGTGTCGGTTATGACTTTTCTTATTTTCGTTTATATTTTATTGATCCTAGTTAGAACTTATATTTAGTATTTAGAAAAGATTTTAAGCGTGGAAGTTTCTAGAACTTGATGATAAAGTGAACCATAGACGACATCACATATAAGCTAACATAATTTGGTGTAACTATATAGAATTATCTTGAACCTATCATATTTAAACTTGGCATGAATGTACCTTATTTATAGATAAATGTGAATGCTTAGACTTTTGAATTCTTGTATAGAATTCTAGATGGTAAATCTTATTCATAGAGATTCTCTTGTTAGAACTTAATCTTTACCATCCATTTTGGATTTTGAGTGTCATAAGTAGATGTTGAAGCTCATTTTTTAAATATCATCAAGTATAATCTTTCTGTATGAACAATTTTACTTATTTTTCTACTATATTCTTTCATAAGGAAAAAAATGCATCGATCAAATTTTTGCTTTAGGCTCCAATAATGATTCGGCCGACCCTGATTTCATTTACGACCGTTATACTCCACCAATTTGCAATTGTAGTATTATACATGGTACGAAGATGGGTAAATTACATCCACATACTCCAAACTATACGCGTTTAATGTTTTACTACCCCAAAGTGAACTCGTAACAATCACCTACCCTGAACTAACCATTTGTAACGACGTTAGTACCTCCCATCCACTTTTTCATTTGTTCACCGTTCTTTTTTTCTAAAATTCCTAAAATACCCTTGCTTTTATAATTAATCTTTTTTTCCTTTTTTAACTTTTGTATGTTTCTTTTCTATTAAAATACTTGTTTATTAAAAAAATTGTTTCAAATCATTTTTTATATAAAATATATATTAAAAAAATTAACTCAGTTTTTAAAGTTATTATTTTTATATAAAATATGTTTTAAGTTATATTTTTATTTATAAAATATGTTTTTAATTTCAAAAATAATGTTTTAAGATCATTTTTATCATTGCTTTTATTTTTTTTAATTAATGTTTTTAGAACCAAATTCTCTTTCTTTTTACGTTATTGTTTTTTTTTTACATTAATTTTTTTTAAAAATAACTAATTTTCTGGAAAAAAAAAAGTTATCAAAATTAAAATGGGGAAGAACATCATCTTCATGCTTACACAAGTTACACAGAACATCTACACAACACATAAAGCAAATCAACGAGTCTCTCCGAATCAAAAAAGATCATGCCACAATAGATATCAACATACCCATTCCAATTTCTCTCGTATCTTCACAACCCATCAAACAAGGTTTCGATTTCTAAGGCACCCATTTCCCCAAAATCGAAGATTCGTGAACAAGATCTCTAGCGATTCAAAGATTCGTGAGCAAGCTTTCGATTTCTAAGACACCCATTTCCCCAATACCCATTCGTGAATCGCTCTGAATCGGATCTGGAACCAACTCTCTGGCGAGATGTCGTAAGCCTTCCCCGACCTGGACAAGCTCGGGATCTTGGATTGAACATCATCTTATTCATAGAGATTCTCTTGTTAGAACTTAATCTTTACCATCCATTTTGGATTTTGAGTGTCATAAGTAGATGTTGAAGCTCATTTTTTAAATATCATCAAGTATAATCTTTCTGTATGAACAATTTTACTTATTTTTCTACTATATTCTTTCATAAGGAAAAAAATGCATCGATCAAATTTTTGCTTTAGGCTCCAATAATGATTCGGCCGACCCTGATTTCATTTACGACCGTTATACTCCACCAATTTGCAATTGTAGTATTATACATGGTACGAAGATGGGTAAATTACATCCACATACTCCAAACTATACGCGTTTAATGTTTTACTACCCCAAAGTGAACTCGTAACAATCACCTACCCTGAACTAACCATTTGTAACGACGTTAGTACCTCCCATCCACTTTTTCATTTGTTCACCGTTCTTTTTTTCTAAAATTCCTAAAATACCCTTGCTTTTATAATTAATCTTTTTTTCCTTTTTTAACTTTTGTATGTTTCTTTTCTATTAAAATACTTGTTTATTAAAAAAATTGTTTCAAATCATTTTTTATATAAAATATATATAAAAAAAATTAACTCAGTTTTTAAAGTTATTATTTTTATATAAAATATGTTTTAAGTTATATTTTTATTTATAAAATATGTTTTTAATTTCAAAAATAATGTTTTAAGATCATTTTTATCATTGCTTTTATTTTTTTTAATTAATGTTTTTAGAACCAAATTCTCTTTCTTTTTACGTTATTGTTTTTTTTACATTAATTTTTTTTAAAAATAACTAATTTTCTGGAAAAAAAAAAGTTATCAAAATTAAAATGGGGAAGAACATCATCTTCATGCTTACACAAGTTACACAGAACATCTACACAACACATAAAGCAAATCAACGAGTCTCTCCGAATCAAAAAAGATCATGCCACAATAGATATCAACATACCCATTCCAATTTCTCTCGTATCTTCACAACCCATCAAACAAGGTTTCGATTTCTAAGGCACCCATTTCCCCAAAATCGAAGATTCGTGAACAAGATCTCTAGCGATTCAAAGATTCGTGAGCAAGCTTTCGATTTCTAAGACACCCATTTCCCCAATACCCATTCGTGAATCGCTCTGAATCGGATCTGGAACCAACTCTCTGGCGAGATGTCGTAAGCCTTCCCCGACCTGGACAAGCTCGGGATCTTGGATTGAACATCATCTTATTCATAGAGATTCTCTTGTTAGAACTTAATCTTTACCATCCATTTTGGATTTTGAGTGTCATAAGTAGATGTTGAAGCTCATTTTTTAAATATCATCAAGTATAATCTTTCTGTATGAACAATTTTACTTATTTTTCTACTATATTCTTTCATAAGGAAAAAAATGCATCGATCAAATTTTTGCTTTAGGCTCCAATAATGATTCGGCCGACCCTGATTTCATTTACGACCGTTATACTCCACCAATTTGCAATTGTAGTATTATACATGGTACGAAGATGGGTAAATTACATCCACATACTCCAAACTATACGCGTTTAATGTTTTACTACCCCAAAGTGAACTCGTAACAATCACCTACCCTGAACTAACCATTTGTAACGACGTTAGTACCTCCCATCCACTTTTTCATTTGTTCACCGTTCTTTTTTTCTAAAATTCCTAAAATACCCTTGCTTTTATAATTAATCTTTTTTTCCTTTTTTAACTTTTGTATGTTTCTTTTCTATTAAAATACTTGTTTATTAAAAAAATTGTTTCAAATCATTTTTTATATAAAATATATATAAAAAAAATTAACTCAGTTTTTAAAGTTATTATTTTTATATAAAATATGTTTTAAGTTATATTTTTATTTATAAAATATGTTTTTAATTTCAAAAATAATGTTTTAAGATCATTTTTATCATTGCTTTTATTTTTTTTAATTAATGTTTTTAGAACCAAATTCTCTTTCTTTTTACGTTATTGTTTTTTTTACATTAATTTTTTTTAAAAATAACTAATTTTCTGGAAAAAAAAAAGTTATCAAAATTAAAATGGGGAAGAACATCATCTTCATGCTTACACAAGTTACACAGAACATCTACACAACACATAAAGCAAATCAACGAGTCTCTCCGAATCAAAAAAGATCATGCCACAATAGATATCAACATACCCATTCCAATTTCTCTCGTATCTTCACAACCCATCAAACAAGGTTTCGATTTCTAAGGCACCCATTTCCCCAAAATCGAAGATTCGTGAACAAGATCTCTAGCGATTCAAAGATTCGTGAGCAAGCTTTCGATTTCTAAGACACCCATTTCCCCAATACCCATTCGTGAATCGCTCTGAATCGGATCTGGAACCAACTCTCTGGCGAGATGTCGTAAGCCTTCCCCGACCTGGACAAGCTCGGGATCTTGGATTGAACATCATCTTATTCATAGAGATTCTCTTGTTAGAACTTAATCTTTACCATCCATTTTGGATTTTGAGTGTCATAAGTAGATGTTGAAGCTCATTTTTTAAATATCATCAAGTATAATCTTTCTGTATGAACAATTTTACTTATTTTTCTACTATATTCTTTCATAAGGAAAAAAATGCATCGATCAAATTTTTGCTTTAGGCTCCAATAATGATTCGGCCGACCCTGATTTCATTTACGACCGTTATACTCCACCAATTTGCAATTGTAGTATTATACATGGTACGAAGATGGGTAAATTACATCCACATACTCCAAACTATACGCGTTTAATGTTTTACTACCCCAAAGTGAACTCGTAACAATCACCTACCCTGAACTAACCATTTGTAACGACGTTAGTACCTCCCATCCACTTTTTCATTTGTTCACCGTTCTTTTTTTCTAAAATTCCTAAAATACCCTTGCTTTTATAATTAATCTTTTTTTCCTTTTTTAACTTTTGTATGTTTCTTTTCTATTAAAATACTTGTTTATTAAAAAAATTGTTTCAAATCATTTTTTATATAAAATATATATAAAAAAAATTAACTCAGTTTTTAAAGTTATTATTTTTATATAAAATATGTTTTAAGTTATATTTTTATTTATAAAATATGTTTTTAATTTCAAAAATAATGTTTTAAGATCATTTTTATCATTGCTTTTATTTTTTTTAATTAATGTTTTTAGAACCAAATTCTCTTTCTTTTTACGTTATTGTTTTTTTTACATTAATTTTTTTTAAAAATAACTAATTTTCTGGAAAAAAAAAAGTTATCAAAATTAAAATGGGGAAGAACATCATCTTCATGCTTACACAAGTTACACAGAACATCTACACAACACATAAAGCAAATCAACGAGTCTCTCCGAATCAAAAAAGATCATGCCACAATAGATATCAACATACCCATTCCAATTTCTCTCGTATCTTCACAACCCATCAAACAAGGTTTCGATTTCTAAGGCACCCATTTCCCCAAAATCGAAGATTCGTGAACAAGATCTCTAGCGATTCAAAGATTCGTGAGCAAGCTTTCGATTTCTAAGACACCCATTTCCCCAATACCCATTCGTGAATCGCTCTGAATCGGATCTGGAACCAACTCTCTGGCGAGATGTCGTAAGCCTTCCCCGACCTGGACAAGCTCGGGATCTTGGATTGAACATCATCTTATTCATAGAGATTCTCTTGTTAGAACTTAATCTTTACCATCCATTTTGGATTTTGAGTGTCATAAGTAGATGTTGAAGCTCATTTTTTAAATATCATCAAGTATAATCTTTCTGTATGAACAATTTTACTTATTTTTCTACTATATTCTTTCATAAGGAAAAAAATGCATCGATCAAATTTTTGCTTTAGGCTCCAATAATGATTCGGCCGACCCTGATTTCATTTACGACCGTTATACTCCACCAATTTGCAATTGTAGTATTATACATGGTACGAAGATGGGTAAATTACATCCACATACTCCAAACTATACGCGTTTAATGTTTTACTACCCCAAAGTGAACTCGTAACAATCACCTACCCTGAACTAACCATTTGTAACGACGTTAGTACCTCCCATCCACTTTTTCATTTGTTCACCGTTCTTTTTTTCTAAAATTCCTAAAATACCCTTGCTTTTATAATTAATCTTTTTTTCCTTTTTTAACTTTTGTATGTTTCTTTTCTATTAAAATACTTGTTTATTAAAAAAATTGTTTCAAATCATTTTTTATATAAAATATATATAAAAAAAATTAACTCAGTTTTTAAAGTTATTATTTTTATATAAAATATGTTTTAAGTTATATTTTTATTTATAAAATATGTTTTTAATTTCAAAAATAATGTTTTAAGATCATTTTTATCATTGCTTTTATTTTTTTTAATTAATGTTTTTAGAACCAAATTCTCTTTCTTTTTACGTTATTGTTTTTTTTTACATTAATTTTTTTTAAAAATAACTAATTTTCTGGAAAAAAAAAAGTTATCAAAATTAAAATGGGGAAGAACATCATCTTCATGCTTACACAAGTTACACAGAACATCTACACAACACATAAAGCAAATCAACGAGTCTCTCCGAATCAAAAAAGATCATGCCACAATAGATATCAACATACCCATTCCAATTTCTCTCGTATCTTCACAACCCATCAAACAAGGTTTCGATTTCTAAGGCACCCATTTCCCCAAAATCGAAGATTCGTGAACAAGATCTCTAGCGATTCAAAGATTCGTGAGCAAGCTTTCGATTTCTAAGACACCCATTTCCCCAATACCCATTCGTGAATCGCTCTGAATCGGATCTGGAACCAACTCTCTGGCGAGATGTCGTAAGCCTTCCCCGACCTGGACAAGCTCGGGATCTTGGATTGAACATCATCTCAGCCAACGAGATTTAAACTTGAACATATCTGGAACTCTAACACCAAGTCGAGCATTGTGACGCGGTTGCCGACGGCTTCGAGGCTAAGATGTGGTTGGTGGCTTCGAGGAGGTCGGGAGAAGATGAGGAGATGAAAATGTTGGGAGAGGGAAGAGCAAGGTGTGGCTGTGCGTGTAGATAAGATCAGAGGGTTTAAGAGATGGTAGATGTGTTGTAGATATATTAGGTTTTGGTTTTTGGTTTTTAAATTTATAAATTAGTATATTTAGTTAGAGATTTAGAGTAAGTAGAAAGGTTTAAAATATATTTTTTGTTATTTTATTTATTTTTTATTAATAAGTAGAAAGGTTTAATATATATATTTTTTAGTTTTAATTATTTTAGGGTTTGAATGGTATGACACCGTAAATTTGAATAACAATTGAGGGTATTTTGGTCATTTTACAAAAAAATTAATAGTCATGGACGGAAAGGGGGCATCAGCGTTACAAATGGTTAGTTCGGGGTAGGTTATTGTTACGAATAAACATTGGGGTAGTAAACCGTTAAACGTGTATAGTTTAGGGTATGTAGATGTAATTTACCCTACGAAGATATATACTGTAATTTAATGAGTCTAACCGTAAAACAATACTTCTTAATATATAATTTTATAGCATAATATGTTACCAACATAATTAAACTAGTCTTATTAGCCTCACCTTTTTTATGATTAGATTTCTCCAAAAATCAAGTGGAATGTGGCTATTTCCAGTTATAATATGTATTAGTTTGATGTCTACTTCTTTTAATTTTGTTAGGTCGCAACACGATGAACTAATAGTTATTAATAATTTGTATGTATCTTCTTAACAGCTATTTCATCGTGATTATATGTAAATGATTAAAATTTGAATGTGTTCATGGTTTTGATGTGATTTTTTAAGGGGCAAATTTGGAGGACAAATATGCGTTTGTTGCATATGGTGCCGAAAATATTGTCGAGGATGCCTCTATTCTGACGACGCCTTCATCCAACAGGCATTCGTCGTTGGAAAGACTATGTGTTGGTTCGTGCCCGCCACACTCGGGGGTGTTGTTCCCGAACTCTTCCCGTAGCGAGTAGGTTATTTGAACTGTTTTAAGAGACGTTTTGGTGTTTATATAATGGTGTCGTGTATGGAGAACTTAACAATGATATATTGTTATTATTGTTAAATATAGGTTTTTTGCACGTTCGAGTGCATGATTCACATGATTTTTTTTTTTTGCGATTTTGGTCATAACTTGGTCGAGGAAAATGTAATTCCTCAGTGATGAAGCTGAAAAACTCATGACCGGGGATCATATTTCCTTGGTGTTGAATATACTTGGTCGAGGAATTTGTTTCCTTGACCAAGAAAATGACTACCGCGAGGTGTGTGTGGGGACCCAATGACGTACACCTCGGCCTGTCAAGGTCGATGAAAACCTAGCATCCTAGTTCTCCTGTTTCTTGGTGTTCTCCCTACATGCTCGTTATATGAATTATCACAGGCATTTTCAGGTCGAGTTAGGAAATGATCAATGTGAGTTGTAGCTGAGTAGCCTCCCACGTGGAAATTATCCACTGATAGTTGTCCCTAAAATAACCAGGTATCTAGTTATAACGTTAGCGTATGAAACCTACGGGAAAGGATTTTTGTTTCACCCTTTTATTTCTTACCATATATTCATTTTGTATCTTCTTATATTCTGATTAATAAAATATTTATATGTTAAAAAAAGAAAAAAAGTAAACATATATATTATATTTAATATATGACAGATGATAACGCATATACATGAAAATTGATTGATGTAATTACAAATGGTAAAAAAAAATCATTTAAAATGTGCAATACCTAAATTAAATCATCTATATAAAAAATGTCAGTCATTTTTAAACGTTTTGTCTACTTTTTAGATGATTGTTTTTTGAGCAAAAGATACTACTTTTATTAATTATGAAAAAGACTCAGTACAAAGAACGGGCTCCTGAAAAGTCCCTTTCCACAAACCCTATGACAAATCGTCAGTACCATACCAGTTCTGGAAAAAAAAACAGAAAAGGAAACAGAAATCCAGTACTATCTAGAACCGCTCAAGATGGCGCCTAAACGTTGCTTGATCCTATCGGGGAGACTCTTCTCATCGTGAGGAGTGACATCTAACCTGATCTCAAAAGTACCAAGGGGAGGATATGAATGATTCAGAGACCCCTCCCGGTAAAAATCCATGGGATTGACGGGATTTAAAGATCTTCTTCCTAAGGACCCAACGTACCCGTGAAGCGGAAATCATGTGTCCCATCTGCTTCATACGTCATTTATGGAGTCGCATAGAGTTTTTTCGGCTACACTGAGCAGGGGTTGATCGAGCGTAATGAGCCAAAACCTGGCGGGCATTGCAGATGTTGTGGGAGAGGCGAAGGCCCGGAGGTTGGATCTATTCTAACCAATCCCGGTGGACGGCTCTCCCAAGGTTAAGGGCTTCTGCATCCATTAGGGAGAGATTAAAGCAAGATTCTATGGCGGTGTCCGACCTCAATCCCTAGGGTCATCTCACATCCATATATCCAATGCACCTACACTCGAAACAAAAAGGGGAAGCCGCTCATACTATAGGCTACCTTGGACGGGGAATGAGATCCCTAGGATGATCAGATAAATTGTTCGGCGAAAGGGTGACAAGGTCCTTCCATAACTGGAATTGGATATTTACTCCTCAGGCCATTCCCCACTTATTGGCTTCCACTTCCACAAAGCTGCTCAGTGTCCCCCGACTATGAACCTTGTGGTAGGCGTGAGGCCATTCGAAGGGAGTTCAAAGACACTCATCCACATCTACATCTGGGAAAAAGGTAGGTATTCGAATTGATATGCTGGAGAATGTCCTCCAACATGAGAGGGGCGCGATCGAAGGGCCAATAATCAACTCATTGGACCCGATATTTTTCCTCCTGTTATGTGAAGTAGAAGTCGGACATCCCCAGTCCAAGTCCTTGATCACGAGTCCCTCGTGGCCCCACACCTTGTCTATAGGGCCTTCCATTGTCGTCTGGCTATACTACTTTAGGGAATGGAGAGGCTGTCAGCAAATCCGAATGTCGTTTGAGTCGTATGTAGATCATCCGCCGGAGCCCTCAAGACCACAATGAATCGATCCTCTTCTACCCTCCACGAGTAGGGCGTCAAAGCCCACTTGCAAAGCATAGAGACCCTTCATCGGAAAAGAAGTTTGTTGTGGTAGGGCTCCCCATGGGCAATTGGTTGTGAGAGGAGGACGAAAACAGGCTAGCGACGACTCTTATTGTAAAACCCGGTTTGGTTTAAAAGGGTATTAAAGTGCGAACCGTTACTTGGGGGTTGTTTTTGCATCAAGTTTGGTTTAAAAAAAAGGGTTTGAGGCTGGTTCTGGGCTGGGCAGGGCAGCAGACGCGAGTGGGCCTGAGCCGAGCGAGCCCATGCCTCACGCACGAAGCCCAGAAGACCCCAGGCCCAACCCACATCGAAACCCTAACCTTAAAAGGACCCTCCACCCTCTTCAGCCTCAGAAAGCAGCACGCATCCCGAGACGAGAGCGTCTCTCTCCCGTCGAACCGAAACCCTCTGACGCCGCCGCTCTTCCACTCCTTCTCCGGCCACCACCACTTCTTATCCGAGCTCACACCCATCCTCCTCTTCTTCTTCTCCGTCTTCTTCTACCCGTCGTGCCAGAAACCCAGACACCACCACCCGTCTTCTCCCTCTCCGATTCAACGTCGCCGCCGATGAGGACGAGCCCCACCGTGCCTGATTCAGGCAGAGCTTCACACGGTGAGTCGTTCCTCACCGGTTCCACCCTGTTCCCTTTCTTCTCGCGTCGATTCGAAGGGCGTCAGGTTCTTTTGGGGTCAGAGAGGGTCGAGAGCGTCGCCGGAACTCTCCGAGTTCCAGATCCGCGATTCACATCGCCGGCGAGCCCTTGGCCGTCATATCTGGCCGGGAGGGTTCGGACCTCGCCCCACTCCTCGTTCCCGTTGAAACCCCGAGCCTCTGTCAACCCAACAGACGCCGGAGCCGCCGTCGAACCCTGACGCCACCACCGCCGGAGTCGCCGGAAACCTAACCTCAACCGACGCCGTCTTCAGCTCAGACCGGACGAAGACGAGACCTTGGGATCGGGCTCGGAGCTCAGCTGGGCCTCGTCCTAGACAGGATTTGGGCCTTGGGCTCGAATCTGGTCTGGGCCATGGCCCGGACTGACTCTGGACTTCGAGTCCGGACTCGGGCCTGACTCCGGGACTGGACCGGATACGGACCGTTTGGACAAACTCGTTTAATTAATTTTAAAACTGATTTAAACGACACTTGAGACTAAGTCGGACTTAAACAGTGTAATCAAAGGAAATGAAGAATTGTTAATTTAAAGAACTAGGTAATCTGGACCCGACCTGTTTTTGGATCGTTTATGTGTAAACCCAGATTCGTAGCCGAGACTTCGCCGAGGTGACGAGGCGAGCCGGACAGCTGGTGATAGGAGTATTTGTTTGTAGGAAGACCGCAAGGTAGGGAAAGCCTTAATTACTTAATTACCGCTTAGAATGCATGATTAGGATAATAAAATCGGAAAGGTCCTAGAATTGCCTATAGGATGCGAATAACTAGAATAATCGTATTTCAATTACTAATAATTGGATGAGTCTAGTATGCATGCTTAGGACAATGACAATTAGTGAAGTGTGCTTTCAATACTTGGGAACTTGATTTACTGGTAGAGAGGCTGTGAAGAGCTCTCGGATTAGTTGTGTGCTAGGTTCACATGCTTGCTTGATAGTGTCGGGTTATCTTAAGAGTCTAATGAAACTAGATTAGCGTCTCTTATTGAGTGTCTATTTATTCGTTCACATGCTGTTGTGTGGTTGAATGCTTATTTAATTGATTGAGTGTTTATGTTGCTATAATTATTGGTTGAACGGATGATCGAGTATGACTAATTGTGCCAAAGGGGTACAATCAAGTGATCGATGTACCGATGGTTGGTGACAGGTAAGTGTACGGTAAGTATGAAACGGTATTGGTTGTGATGAAAGAGTGTTCCAACGTGTGTTACTTGATGGATGAATGGAATACTTGTTCCTTTATTCTTATTCTTGAAATGTATGTTCGTTTATTGGTTCGTCTGTTTGTTACTTGGTTTGGAACTACACCGGGGGGGAGGTAATCCGGTGTTGTTGTGGTGGTTGGAGTTTGACAGAGGCAGTGGTTATTGAGTGATTATGGAGTGGTTAATTGAGTGACGTGAGAAGCCTATGGCTCGGCAGATCCTACGGGATATTGAGTGATGTGAGGAGCCTATGGCTCGGCAGATCCTACGGGATATTGAGTGATGTGAAGAGCCTATGGCTCGGCAGATCCTACGGGATATTGAGTGATGTGAGGAGTCTATGGCTCGGCAGATCCTACGGGATATTGATGAGATTACTTCATGAGAGTTGGGTTCTAAGGTTTTCACCCAATGGTATGTGTCCTACGGGAGCACTACCTTGGTTCCCTATGATTATGGTCCTTTGGAGACACTTTCGAGAATACCGAAGACGAGCATCCATATGGGATGGTGTCCGGTACTCCGACATATATATGTCTCCCTCCGGACCGAGGGAAAATCTGATATGATATGAATACTTTAGTGGATCGGAATATGGGAACCGAGGTGACACTAAATTTTATTCATGGATCGGAGGCTTGAGAAAGCAGGTGGTTTGCGTAATATCAATTACTCCCATTTAGTCGTTATGATATCTTATGTTAATTCTGTTATGGAACCTTTCAAGTTAATGTTATTTTCGAGAGTACGAGTCTATCGTATTCCATCTTAGTTATACTTCCTTTCATCGTGTTTATCTTATTCTATTTCATTTGTTTATTGTCTCATCGTACTTATCTTATTCTATATTGTTACGCTTTATTTCATTGTGGTCGTGTTGACTCTTATTTAAGTCATCCGTTTACACAGTATAATGTTGATCCAAGGGTGAATTGTTAAGGTTTTTTCCTACTGGGCGTAAGCTCACCCCTTTGTTTCTCTTACTGTTTTACAGGAGTATCTGATGTCTAGAGAGGAGAGGCTTGGGAGCTTCCGTGATCTTGGGTTTTAGTTTAGACTTATGTTGGCCATCGCACTAAAACGTTTACTTATTACTTTACTTGTTGAGCTGTGACTCACTGGAGATTCTGAACTTTTATTTGCTGATTTGAGAAGATTTACTTGTCTATTTAAAAGGTTTTATAATTACTAATTATCGTTTTCTTTACAAATTCTATTCACGTCTCAAATCCGGTCAAAACTGGATTTGGGGCGTGACAATTTGGTATCAGAGCCTGGTTTCATTTGAAACAGGTTGTAATTTTCGAACCGTTTTCAAAAACCTCGGACCAACATCTTTTAGGTGGGTAGAATTAGGAAGTCTAAGTCGAGTACTCAGTGATGCGGAGTTAAACACGTTGATGCATAGAGTAAGAACGACTCGAGTCTTACTGTTTATTTGGTTACTCAATGTTGAACTCCTCTTACTATAACGGTTGTGTCGCTTGAGGGATACCCTTACCTTATTGAGTGTCAGATGCAAAGATCGGTGAAACCGATTGGTTGAGGTCGGTATTGGGTGAACGAGCAATGACTGAACCGTTGTATGATGCTTGTTGAGTAGATTGTTATTTGATTAAGTGTATTACCGCGGTGGTTGATTGTTTTGTGGTGTTAAAGCTGAAGGATTAATGGATGGAAGTGTTGACGAAGTTAGGGATTGAATTTGTTAGGGTAGTACGGTCGAAAGGATGTAATCGAAGAGTGGATTTATGGAAGGATCGGATGGTTATGATTTGGAAATGGGTTGAGTGTTACCTCAGTTATCGTAATATGACTTATCTAAAATTTTGGCCTTGAAGGGTGTGACCCAATTGGAGTAACTTTGAAAAGGAATCGAAATTGAGTACTTTGGACCCTTTGATTGCGTGTGTGTACTTTGCGAAGCATGAAAATCTCTGTGTTGATTGTGGTGTGAACTGTAGAGCATGGGGACTCTTTGAGTATTATAACTGGTGGAAATTTATTGATAATTGTCCCGCTTAAGCGGAGGGTTAGTGGAAAATACGAATAGGTCATGCCGAATTTTCTGTAAAAAAAAAAACTGAAGTGTGGGTTCTGTCGCGAGTTGACACAGGGCGCCACTGTAGTCAAACGTGATGGTGGGACGTCAAGTGGTTACAACAAGGTTCGGGGACGCCTGAATCGAGTTGTAACGATGCGAGATCGTTTCAACTAATTGATTAAAGATAAGTAACTTGAATAAGAGGAGTAAGGACTTAATTTCAAACGCTTTGCTTGTGCTCTCCACCCCAGCGATGGGTGTGTTGTGTGCGATTTGTGCCTCCCGAGGGAGTTGGTTGCTTTATTTATGTGTTGTGTGAGACGCACGAGGTGCGGGCTTGTTTGTATATATATGATTACTATACGACTTATCTACTTACCCTCGATCCAATTAGGATCCGTTGAGACGTTCGAGAGCGCCCCTTTTGCTTAAATCGTTTCGTTTGTTTTAAATTGAGTTGAACTGTACGTGCTATTGCAGCGAGCTTTCGAGATGACTCCCGTTTACGTCCCGAGAGGTACCAGGAGTCGCCCAGCTTTGGGGCAGGGTCAGCCACCAGCTGTCGGGCTGGCAGGGGCAGCAGGTGCCCAGGATGCTGCTCCCATAGATCACCAGAGCGTTGAGGGTGGACCATCAGGGTCACCAGTGAGAGTTACCCTAGTCGCAGAGCCAACACAGGCTACACCCATTGATGAGGTGGTGCGCGCAGTGCTAGCGGCACTCAGGGCTCAGCAGGAGACCCAAGCACCGGCGCCAGAGCCCGTGTCTGCTACGGAGACAGTCGTTGTAGAGAGACCAGGACAGATGGATAGTCACACGGCCCAGGCACTTCGTGACTTTCGTCGTTTGGGTACACCGACCTTTTCAGGGAGTGCTGACTCCGAGGCAACAGTTTTATGGTTGGAGCGGATCACTCGCAACCTGGATACGTCCGGTATTTTTGAGGGACGTCGGAGAGTCTCCTTCTCCACTTTCCAGCTTGAGGGCGAGGCTTTTTACTGGTGGCAGTATGTGCAGACTAGAGTTGGTGAGGATTTTGAGCTTTTCAGTCGACTATTCCTAGAGCAGTACTTTCCGCGGTCAGTTCGAGATGATCGACGCCAACAGTTCATGGATCTGCGGCAGAGGGGGATGACAGTGGCTGAGTATGCGGCGAGGTTCTTAACCTTGTCCCGCTACGCACCCGAGATGGTACAGACTGAGGACAGCCGTTGCAGGCGGTTCGAGCGTGGGCTCCTTCCTGCTATTGCAGATCGGATTATCGCTTTGAGGACAAAGGTGTACTCTACTCTACTTGACCAGGCATTAGCAGTGGAGAGGCATTTTCGCGAGACTGCCAGTGAGCGAGACGTCAGGCCGAGGCCGAGTGGTTTCCTCAGGCCAGCAGAGAGGCGTGATACTAGACGACAGAGGACTTCTGGGTACTTCCAGCCGCAGTTTCAGCAGAGTGGTATGCGCAGAGGAGCAGCAGTGGCGTCAGTTGGACCTGCTCCGCTGACACAGGTCTGTCCTACATGCAGACAGCAGGGACATTTGGCCCGAGATTGCCCTAGGGGTAGAGGATCAACAGAGCGACAGATGGATCGTCCACGGGAGTTTGGTGAGAGACAGCGCGTTGAGGACCGGACTTGTTACCAGTGCGGCCGTCAGGGGCACATTGCTTTCACTTGTCCCGAGCGGGTTGGAGCTGCACATCCACCGAGGCCCCAGCAGACACAGCCTCGTTCGGCACCTCCCGGCCGACCACGACCGGCACTGCAGCAGAGAGCTCCGCGTCAGGCGACGGGAGCGGCAGCCCCGAGACACCAGGCTAGGCCTCAGCAGCAGGTGGCGTTACCACCACCACCGAGAGGAGGACCACCGGCACGACAGGCCCGAGTGTATGCAGTGTCAGATGCTAGAGCTGAGGGACGGTACGCCGGCCACGAGACTACGCAGGGTACGTGTTTACTTTTTCATTCGTGGGCGTCTTTTCTGTTCGATACTGGTGCATCTCATTCGTTTATTTCTGCTTCTTTTGCTCGTTCTTTGGGTTTGAGGGTGGAGTCCCTTAGTAGCCCTTTGTGTCTTGAGACCCCAGCTACGGGGGAAGTAGTGTTGGACACTTTCTGTCGAGACTGTGAGGTTCGAGTGGCAGATTGCCCCTTCGTCGGTGAGTTACTCGTTTTGAAGGGCTTTCAATCAAGATCAGTCATGAATATATTTTGAAGCATGAAAAAAAATTATTTTGGGGTTGATTTTTTTTAAAAAAATCTGGGTAATTTTTATCAACACTTTGCTCTGGATTTATCAACACTTTTACACTAGTTTTATCAACACTTTACACTGGTTTTATCACCTCATTTTCCAAAACTGATCATGATTTTATCACCTCATCGCGTGCTTTTTATGAACACTAGTTTTATCAACACTAAACAATAGCTTTATCATTCAAATTACGTGTGTTTTATCACCCCCATCACATGTTTTTTTGAAGCACGAAAAAAAATTTATTTCGGGGCTGATGTTTAAAGAAATTATATCTGGGTAATTTTTATCAACACTTTTCTCTGGGTTTATCAACACTTTACCCTGGTTTTATCAACACTTTACACTGGTTTTATCACCTCATTCTCTAAAACTGATCATGATTTTTATCATCTCATCACGTGCTTTTTATGAACACCAGTTTTATCAACACTAAATACTAGATTTATCATTGAATTACGTGTTTTTTATCACACCATCACAAGTTTTTTTATCAACGTTAAGCTGTAGTGTATCACACTTATTATCAAAATTGAACATGGTTTTTATCAGCTCATTATTTGTTTCTTATCACCTCATTACATGTTTTTTTTATCAACATTTAGCACTAATTTGGTACTCCGATATAAAACATTTATTAGTGAAGATTTATCAACGCTCAACATTATTTTTATCACCTTGATATAAATTTTTATTTTCGTACTTCAAAATATATTCATGACTGATCTTGATTTAAAGCCCTTGAAAATAGAAAAATATTGGCGCAAGTTTGAAGTTAATCGGAGTTCAAACGAATCGGAAAATATTAAATTAGTGAATTGGTGAAAAAAATGGACAATTGTCCACATGGCACCATGCTATTACAATTATGCCCTTACTTGTGTGAAAATAGATGAAAGTGGCGTGAATTTGGGTAGAATTGGGATGATGATGTGGTATCATGGTGAATGTTGGATGTTAGATGTGTGTGGTCAGGATTGGTTCTCACGATTCTTATGTTAAGAATGATTCTCAATATATTATCCCTCTTATAGAATATATGTTTTTTGATAGATGTCCTTAAACATAATGAACCTAACAAAATCAGGAGGATGGTTCAAAAACTAGCTAATGGATTGCTTTGTTAGTTGATATGCACGTAAACCCAACACTCATCTCAATCTTCATGTAGTTTTCACAAATAATTATAGTTGAATAAATTTATATTTTTCACATAATCACTTTTCATAAATTCTGATTTCGATTTTGCCCTCAACTCGCATGGATGTACATACTCTTTGAGATCTATATCATCAAGTGTGTGATAAAATTTTCTTGCGGTGTAGATCACTCGTGCATGAACTTTTCCCGTGCAATTCACGTAGCGGTATGACAAGAGAGAAGTGATCGATGCTTTTAGCTTTTATTTTCTGTATGTTGGGATCTTCACTTAGAGTAAAATGGAAAAGAAGCGAACCACCATCACCGACCAAACTAATCCTATGACTATTCCTAGGTATATATAACATTATGAAATTATTTATACCTATTTACCTTCAAACTTTGTCTTTATCTTGACCTTCTTCTCCGTATATCTTTTCAGTTAATCCATTACAGTTCGTTGAGGTTACTTAAATCACGGAACCTTTTAGCTGTGAAGATATATTCTTTTAGAAAAACAACAGCGAGTTGATATGTTTTTTTTTTACCAATAATTCTTTTTTTAATTCCTAATTATCTCTCTCACACATTTTCTCCCAAACAAATCCTCCATTGCAGTTTGAAAGTCAAGGTGCCCAACACTAACGGAATAAACTCGCTTGATATTATTAAAAAGGTTGATAATTATGTACATATAAGATTTTACCCTGGCTGTAGCCGTACAACACCTTGGTCATGTTCATGACCATGGCCTGCATCATGACTCTATTCCTTCTGATCACAACATCAAATATGTCGGGAGATAACGTCTTCAATCACATAATTGTCCGGCGAGACTACGACAACCATTCGATAGGGGGCGGCGAAAGGCGGGTTCGACAATAGTCTCTCATCTGTCTGAGTACAACCACGGTAATTCTCTACTTAGTCCAAGAGACTTTATTTGTAATTTAAAAGATTATGAAGAGCTTTCAGAGCTAATCCGTTATCGATCCCATCAACTAATGGTTTCGATTTGCCGAGGTTTGGTTCTGGTACAACTCTACCATCCAAACACCTGCACAAACCATTAGGGAAAGGTCTTGGAGCACTACAGACGGTAGACTTGAGATTCGGGATGTACCGATAGATTGGGGTCTGCCTATGCGGCACCCACAACTGGAAGAGCCGTGTTTGGTGCAAAGGATGCTACTGGAGGATCCGCTTTATTTTTGTTGTTTCTATCATAATATTTCCTTTTAGTATTATTTTGGAATTCAGTATTTGGTATTTCAGGGATTTTAATCTTTGTCTTGGATGTCAACTAGACTGTTTTTATCGGTTCAGAACGTTGGGTGTTCTACGAAGACCCGGACCTTATTTTATTTTTAGGACTTTAGTCCGTCACTTGTATCAATTCACATGCATTAATCTAATGCAATCTCTCGATTTGCCTTTAAAAAAAACACTAAGAGAATAAATCATTGATTATGTTTTATTTTGGATCAATGCGTCGAAATGCATGTCGGCCATCCTTTTGGTTGAGTCTGTATTTTTTTATATACATAATAATTTTTATTTTGATATTTACAAGTTGACTTCATATGTCACCCATATAATATCTTTGGAATAGTGTGCATGTGTCACGGACTGTAATTGTAGAATAGCATGACCGAGCGAGCGAGTCAAGCAGAAGAAAAGGTGTGCGTGAATCCGAGAGCAGTTGTCCGAATCTGCGGCGTATAGAACGCACGTGCCTCGGAACCCCGTTCACACCCGAATCAGTGTTCCTTTTCGGATCGGTCAAACAATGGAACCGATCAGGACTCGCAGTTCGTCGACAGGAACCGGATTGTCGGGCACCCCCTTGCATCGATTTTCGAATTTCATAACCACATCGTCACCGGTCTGTTACATGTCCGTACAAAACCCCGACCTGCAATTGCCGGTCAAACCCGTTCGTTTATTTATTTTATTTTGTTAATTAATGTTGCCAAGTCCCAATCCTACCTCACTCATCCAATTCTCTCTCTATCTGTTCCTTGCATCTCAACCCAAAACTCTTTCTCTTGACTGAGCTGATACCAACATGGAGGCCAAAGAATTAGGGATAAAGATGGAAGCTTCCTCCTTCTCCGACCATCCTTATCCGTTCCTACCCATGCCCGGCTGTGGCGGCGGCGACAACACGTCACCACTAGGGTTCCTGGAGTTACTGGGTTTTCAGGATTTTTGTCCGGCAGCTTTCTTCGACCACAACGACGACAAGTTAGAGATACCGACCATACCGCCTTCTTCGCTGCCTTGTACGCCGGAGGTTGTGAATCAGCCGCCAGCCACGCCCAACTCATCGTCTATCTCGTCGGCGTCAAGCGAGGACCCCGCCGCGAAAACGCCGGACCGGGAAGACGAAGAACACGATGATCAAGACAAGACCAAGAAACTGTGAGCCCACAAATTTATTTCCACAGTTGCTCAATTATTACAGCGTAAAACAAAAACCCATTTGATTTCAGGACATCCTGGTACTATTTTATGTAAAAAGTTTGGATTTTTAATCTCTGGGGTGTGGCGAATCAGGTTGAAACCGAAGAAGACGAATCAGAAGAAACAGAGACAACCGAGATTTGCGTTCATGACGAAGAGCGAGGTGGATCACCTGGAGGACGGGTACCGGTGGAGAAAGTACGGCCAAAAAGCCGTCAAAAACAGCCCCTTTCCTAGGTAATAAACAAAAAAAAACATTAATTCCTCCGAACCATTTTGGTCCCCCTAATCAATTTCATTTTCTTAATTGGTTAATTCAGGAGCTATTACCGTTGCACCAGCGCCGCATGTAATGTGAAGAAGAGAGTGGAGAGATCTTTCAACGACCCCTCAACTGTCGTCACCACTTACGAAGGTCAACACACCCATCCCAGCCCCGTCATGCCCCGTCCCATCCCCGCCGGAGTTCCTCCCCCGCCTTACCCCGCCGGCGCCGGCTTTGCTCTGCCTCCGCCGCTGCAGAGTCACAGTAACCATCACTACCATTTCCGTCAACCACCCACCTGCTCTATCACTAACAACTTAATGTCCCCTTTGAGTTTTGGGTCACCGGCGAGTCTCACCTCTATTCAGAGAGCTCCGGCGACTTCTATGCTCTCCGATTACGGTCTTCTCCAAGACATCGTCCCCTACCACATGCTCTAGGATGATCAGTAAATCAATAGTGCACTCTTTTATTTATTTATTTTATTTTTTTCATTTTGGGGGTTACTCACTGACTTGGGATTTGTGGAGAAGAATATGATTTTCATTTTCATGGAGATGAAGATAGAGTCAAACACTTGATCAGTTGTTTTTGTTGCACAAAATTATGATCTGATGGTATGATTATCTCTCCATTCTGAATCTTGTAACATGTGTTCTTCTCCTTGATCCAATTCTCAGTCTTCTGTTAATTAGTTTATTGGTAATTAACATTTATGTAACATTATTATTATATTGTATGTATTTTATGAAGGTAGATATTCATCCATTCCTATGGCTATTAAAATACTTCACTGTGTTCATAGTTTATAATAACTAGGGCTAATTACACCTAGTTATACTCGTTTTCACTTCACATCAATACCCTGTCTTCTTATAGTAGAATGAAAATTTTGCAAAGTTCGGGTATCTATCTCTTAGACGAAATTAATAGTTAAGTGTATGTAGGTAAGAAATCAGAAATAGTTAAGTGTAATTTTAGCTGATAACTATCTTGTTACATTCATCAACAGTTTTAACACCAAATCAAAACTTACTATTTGTGGATCTACCTTCACAAAAGTCAACAACCTATATGCATAAAATTGGTTTCTCTGACCTCTCATTTGTCCTGATCTCTTTGTTTTTCTTGTCCAAGGAATGTTCATTGATTTCTTGGAGGGCAATACAGGGCACAGTATAGGGCTCTGGTTTTTACTTAATAAATCGGATGCATAAAGGACAAGGAGCTTTCGTAGTTGCTGGTTTTTTTTACTAGGGACAAAAATCGATATTAAAGACAATTGGAATTACTTGCGAAAGATCGAGGCTACATTCGAGAGAGTTGGGTTTATTGGTAAATTAATGTAAAAAGCATGCAGAGGTAAAAGCAACTTCAACTACTTCTCGGACTTTGAGTCACTGAGAAGATCTGTGCGTAGGATGGAAATGTAGCGGCAAGAAGGAGAAGCCAGACAGGTTTATGGTTCGGACAAAGAGCCGATGAAGAGACTGATATTGGAACACATGACATGAATTAAGGTGGTTATCGGATCTTGTCCGAAGGTCATTGATGGCTTCTTTGCTGACACGGTGCTTTTTGTAGATTCTATTGTTGCCTACAAGTACTTTGTATTGTTTATGTAGACAGAGTTGGGAGGAACAATTATGAGTGATGTTGATCAGAGGCTCTTGTATCCATGATTCTTCGACCATAAAGACCCACCATCCATCGTAGCAACTCTTTTTGTCAGGGCCTAATTGAGAAATAATGGACCACTGACACTACGGGACGAGGTGCATCTAAGTGTCTCCACGTTCGAAAATATGGGAGTTTGGTAACTAGTCCACGGTTGAGGCAGATAATTATCCACGTAAATGGTTACTATTCACAAATGAACAAGTGTGTAATAACCCCTGATAAAGCATCCGATCAAAATTCTCTCTAATCTTGTAAGAGAGAACACCCCCAAATCCTAATCTTCGTCGACCACAATTCTCTCTTTTAGTGTTGTTTCTTTTTGTCTCATCCTTTATCTTCTCTTGTTTTCGTGGAAGCAACTCCATCAGTCTACCGGGTTAAGGGTCGACAGTGACGCGTTTTGATAGTCTCTATATGTTGCGTTTAGGCGGTTAATTTGGCTAGCGTTGTTGGAATTGATCTGTCGATGATCTTCAGAAGTCAGAACAATATGGTTCGGTTAGAAGCATCAGTGAAGCATGATCTCGTTGTGCATGATCCATTCTCCTTACCACATTTAAACCAAGTTTCATTACAGAGAGGAGAATCTCAGATGATCCCGACGACAGGACAACAATACCATAATGCCCTTTTACGCTGGTTACAAGTTTTAGCGCACAAGCTCTCTTGTTTCTTGTGTTCGTTCTTGTGTTTATTTGACTTCGTTATCGTCTACGATGCAAAGTAGACTAATTTACAGGTTCATAAGGTCGATACTCGATACACCTGCATTGTTATGGGGTCCAACACTATAATATGGAACTTAGGGTTGCAGACCTTTAGTATATGCAAGGCTTGTCATGACACGATTAATGAAGAGATCACCACGTTTCAGTGTAATAATTCGTGTTCATATAGCTTATTTTGTAACAATGTTTGTGTCTCTCAAAGAATGAAGTTCTTATGGTTTATTTTTGTGTCTCCTCTAGCGTTATATAATGAAGAGATCATAGCGTTTAAGTGTAATAATTCTCTCGAAAAGAGAATTCATAAGATTTTATTTGTGGTGTGAAGTATGAAGAATGAAGAAAACAACATCATGTCATGGTATTTATTGAACTTTCTTCTTCTTATTTTTTTTATATAATTTCCCCCCTTTTCATACGTAAATGAAAAAGATAAAATATCAAAAGAGCCCTTGACGAAGTATACAACTATTTTTACCGTTAAGCCACGTGGTGGCTTATACGAAGTCGTATTAGTTCGGACCCTATGAGGTCGTTTTATCTATATTTTTTTATGTAAGTGGGCCTTATGTTTTGGCCAAGCCCACGACCCAATTCATGTTTGTCTTCTTCTTTATAGCGCTTTATATGCTGAAATGAAGATGAAAGGGAGCACGACTTCATTACAGTCCAAAAAAGTTGTCCTTCTTCCTTAATTCTCTCTCTCTACGCCCTCTTTTCTCCCAATTCCCTCTCCTCTTCTCCCAAGCTCTCAAACCCTAATTCTGTCGTCGTCCATATATACCCTTATCACTAGTATCATAGACCTCTTTCCGGTGCCATGACAAGCAGCTCACAACCACAGTATCTCTCACCCAAAGATATGACCAATACGAATGTTGAGGCCGCTCAGGCCAAGGCTACGATGACGGGTATGGAGGAAAAGCTCAACAAGCTCATTACCTTGGTCGGAGCTTTGGTGGAAAAACTTCCAAACGCGACGCCCGTCCGTATACTACAATACCTCCTTCACCATCGTCCATCACACAACAAGACCCACGGCCGAGCATCCTGGGTGCTCCTCCAGACGTTTCTCCAGACCCACCACCCAAAAAGGATCATCGCTCGATGAAGCCACGTCGCTTTGATGGAGTTGATTTAATTGGATGAGAGCTGAAGTTCGAGCAATATTGCTTAGCATAAGAGATACCAGAGGAAGATAAGGTTAAAGAAGCTATGCTTGGCTTTGAGGAGGCCGTCATTCGTCATGACCTTCATTTCACTCAGCGTCTCAAAAATCAGGGAATTTTTGTAATTCCTTGGCCGGATTATCTCGAAGGTCTCTGGCGTCGCTTTACAGATGGAGAATACATTTGTTACATGTTCGAGTTGGCTCACCTGAGACAAAAAGGGTCGGTGGATGCCTATTTTCAATCATATCAGGGCATTGTGACCCAACTCGACTTATCAAAGAAGGGTGCTCTCGCGATGTTCTTGAGCAATCTCCAACCAGAAATTGAGGACTTGGTTCAGATGCACTTTCCAAAGGATATGAGTCAGGAATTTTTGATGCCAAAAGAATTGAGAAGAAACTCTCTTTAGGTTCCAAAACAATAACCTTTTCTTCTCAATCCTCTTCCTTCACCCCCTTTTACAGATATACTGCTCTAACTCCACCACCGAAACCACCGTTCTCCCCAACACTACCCAAACCTCCTCACCCAAATACAAAACCTATTCCTTCCCAAAATTCCAGAGCCCATTCGCAAGCTTAGAGACAACTATGTGATGAAAGATTTAGTAAGGGACTCTACGTATGGTGCGGTGAGAAATTCTCGCGCGACCATCATTGTACTAAATCCCAACTATTTTATATGTTAATTGAGGATGATTCAGCTCACCAATCATAGGGAGAGGAGTTTGTTGATTGTTTGGCCACATTAGAACCATTTGTTGATGAAGAGGCGATGGTAGCTTTAGGTGTTTATGTAATTTCACTACATGCCTTGCTGGGCACGTCTGGGTTTCAGACAATGAAGATTCGTGGTGTGGTAGGACATCATGAGGTTGTAAGTCTCGTTGATTCCGGCACCACCCACAACTTTTTCCATGCTACTTTGGCCAAGAAGTTCGCTATTAAGCCATTTCAGACACCTGGAGTTAAGGTTTGCATGGCTAATGGTGACACCCTCACTTCAATTTCTCAATACTAAGCCCTCTCTTGGTTTATGCAACACCATTATCTTGTGGCGGATTTCTTAGTCCTTCCAATTCATGGATGTGACATGGTTTTGGGCATTCAGTGGGTCATCACGTTGGGTATTGTGGGATTTTGGAGCTTTAACAATAGAGTTTACTCTGGGAGCGACAAACATTTGCCTCACAAGATTAGGAGTTGGGACGGTCTCTTGGGCATCGAGAAAACAATGGCACATGATTATGGTTGGGCCTTCAAATAGCGTTTATTCAACTTCATTTTTGGTGTGAAGGGACACCAAATATCTCACATTCAGACATGGATTCTGAAGAACCTCCTGCGGAGATTGAGGCTCTGTTATGCGAATTCTCCTTCCTCCTCTTAAGACTCTTCCTCCCCCACGATCACGTGATAACACTCCAAAATGATGCCAAGACAGTCAAAATTAGGCCCTATCGATATCCTGCAGACTGCAATGCAAATTTTGAAATTGAAAAGATGGTGGATGAAATGCTCTAGATTGATATTAGGGTAAACTACAAATACCTACCCCAAACTCGTAGCGTTTAACCAGATACCTACCAAAAAGTTTTTTTTTTTAACTGATACCTACTCAAATGTTTAGTTATATAACAAATAGCCCAAGTCGTTAGCTAAAATGACGAAAATGCCCTCAATGATTTTTTAAATAATTTTTTTAAATGAAATTGAAATGATTTTTAAAATAAAACTGAAGTGATTTAATAAGTAAATATGTATATATAACAAAAGTGATTTTTAAAATAATTTTTTTAAATAATTATTGAAGTGTAGTTTAGGGTATTTTCGTCATTTTACTTGACAGCTTGGACTATTTGTTATATAACTAAACATTTGAGTAGATATCAGTTAAAAAACTTTAGGATAAATATCAAAATTTGAGATAAGTATTTGTAATTTACCCATGATATTATTCGCCACAGACAGAACTCTTTCTCCTTTCCAGTCATACTCATTCAAAAAAAGTATAAACCCTCCAAACAAATCGTTGTACTTGCTCCAAATCATCTATTTGCCAGCCAATTATTGTTCCATGGGCCAAACCCACACGGCCCTAAACAACTCATTGGGTTTTATCCGTAAGCCCGTGAGTTACTATACTGATTGGGTTCGGGCCTTCCTACTCTCGAGTTCTATCACTACTTAATTACGAAAAACCCTATCCAAGATTAACTGAAAATGCTGTTAAAGAATGTCACTGTGAAGAGAAGAGCTTAGCAAAGAACAACGAGCCCTAGCTTTAGCTTATTTGTCGTCGTCGTCGTCGTCGTTTTGCGCTTCCAACCCTCACTGTGTGTTTTGTGCCGGTAAGGCTCTCAATCAACTTCACGTGGAATATTAAGCTTCTTCTCTTCAATTATTTTCCTCCGTCTGAAAATTCATTGGTTCTGCAAATTGCTGATTTTCACTGTAATCAGCTATGTTCAGAATCCGTGAAATTCTCGTTTTCATTTCCTAAACCCTAATCTCTCAATCGAGAGATGCTCTAAATGTCCATTTGGATCGTTAAGTTTTTCTCCAGAGAATGTAATTGTTCGAGCAGCATTTGCGTAATAGATGTATTTTGTTTTATCAGACCAAAGATGGTTTAATTTTTGATGGGATTCATGATTTAGTACATGAATTAATTGTTTGTGGTACCATATTAAGTATTGTTCATGGTTGGCGAATTGCATAAAGATGGCTTATTGCTTGTTTAGTATATCACAAGAACCATTTTCGTTGTAGTTCTCTCTCATTTGTTCTGTTTATATAACCCCATTGGTTTTAACTTTGTGGTGGAGGCTAGGCTGAAGTAGTTAGATATATTGCTTTGTTTATTTGTCCCTTTCACTTCCATTTTGCTCAATATGCATGAACGGCTTATGTTTTGGTAATGCAGGATTTCGATTTAGTTGAAACTTTCAGGATGGCAACAGGGTCAGATCCAGATGTTGATGATGATTTTAGTGAGATTTACAAGGAATACACTGGTCCTCCAGGGACCAGAACCTCCAACTCACAAGAGCGGCCAAAAGAGAATAAAAGGTCTCTTGCTGGTTCAGACGAGGAAGAGGAACCTCGTGACCCCAACGCTGTGCCAACTGATTTTACCAGTCGAGAAGCTAAGGTCTGGGAGGCCAAGTCTAAAGCTACCGAGAGGATTTGGAAGAAAAGGAAAGAGGAAGAAATGATCTGCAAGATATGTGGAGAGTCAGGCCACTTTACTCAGGTAATGCTCTCTTAGTCATAGTGTTTATGTTTGTTATGAGTTACTTGTGCTCATTACCTAACATACATACATTGTTGCATATTTTATGAAAAGATAATCTCTTTTCATCTTGACCATTATAGTTGTTGTCTGATCTGGGGGTTAGTCTTGTTGAATTTGGTAATTTGTTTAGATGTGTACTTGTCAGAGCATTGCATGATATGCATTGACTGATAAAAGCGAAGTTTGAAAATTTTACTGATATACTGCACATGTAAGATACGGACGGAAGAAAACATTGTTTTTTCTTATCGGATGTTTTCTTATTTGGCGTTTGTATAGGGATGCCCCTCTACACTTGGAGCAAATCGCAAGTCTCAAGATTTCTTGGAGAGGGTACCTGCAAGAGAAAAGCATGTCAAAGCACTTTTCACAGAACAAGTTATACAAAGGATTGAAAAGGATATTGGCTGTAAGATAAAAATGGAGGAGAAGTTTATCATTGTTAGCGGCAAGGATAGGTTAATCTTACGCAAAGGCGTAGATGCTGTCCGTAAAGTGATGAAGGAGGTAGGTGATCAAAAGGGTGCTTCTAGTTCTCTCGTGAGCAGATCTAGGTCGCTAGAGCGAAGCCCTATAGGTGCCCGGCAACGTCCATCTGAATCTCAAAGGTCCCATTCTGGTCCACAAACACAGTTTCAACCAAGGTTTGGCAGGCAGGAGAAGCTTGTGGATGACCAAAGGTCACATTCCGTTCCACAATCACAGTTTCAATCGAGGTTTGGCCGGCAAGATAAAGCTGTGGAAGACCGTGTTCGTGAGGATTTACAGAGCATGTCAAGGATTTCTCCTCAAGGTAGGGACTGCATAGGATTTGTTTACAGCGTCACTGTTAAGCTAGTATTTCCATGCTCGTAGCTTGACAGGGCTTCTGCAGCGTATCTTATTTGTTTCTTTTGCTTTTCCCAATTTTGAATTCCTAATGCTGCTGCCTTATAGCCATGAGCTATACTGTGATTGCAGCCAGAGGTAAGTTCTTATGTTCAAGCGGTTGTATACAGTTTGAAGTAACTTTGTGCTTGGGTTGGAATTGATGGGATTGACTCCAAAATGGAGTCATTTAGTGAAAGAATATCCAGACTTGCTTGCAACGGATGGATCACACTATGTGAATGTAAACATAGTTTGTCTAACAAAAGCTACATTAGTATTTAAAATTAAGTGCTTAACATACTATTCATTTCATGAAGCTTATGGTAATGGAGGTCGAAGCCGCTCAAGCCATTCGAAATCACCTGCACCCCCTTATTCCGGCAACTCATATAAGTCATATGATGGGCATGATCAGAACATGGGTGCTTATAGAACTGATGGATGGGATACTGAAAGAAGAGGTTCAGATATGCAATCTGGGCGTAAGTTAGAATACCCTGAACTTCCCCAGACATTAGAAGACTTAGAGTTACAATATAAGAGGGAGGCCATGGATCTCGGCAGAATTCGAGACAAGGAAGAAGATGAAGAAAATTACAAGCATCGTGAGGTAACAAATCAATCTCATATTACTCTAATATGTATGTATGGTGAAAACTGTTAGCAGACCATCACTCAACCCATCCTTTTGAATGTGTTGGGCGCTGCCAGGGATTTTGGCAACAAGTTCAGCTTCAATCTAAACTTCAACATGAAAAAATTGTTTATTTTGTCACCTCTTATTGTAACAATTTTCCTGAAGACCATAACATTCAAGTTTCCAAAAATTAGTTTCTGATCACTCAAAACTTATTATAGTAGATCATGCCTTCACGTCTGGGATAAAACCCTTTTCTTCCCTCTCGTTTTCCAAATCACTTGGAAACTTTATTTCCCTTCTTCATATGTTTTGGTTTCATTTCCTTATTGTTTAAGTTAGACTAAGTGGTATCAGTGGGTTGTATTTTAAAAGTTTGTGTGCCTAATCTATTTGTCTGCGTGGGTTGCTGAAGGAATGGATGTAAATTTATTTTTTCACTTAAATAACTGCTCGCCCTTTGATGATGAAAAATAAGGAATCTTATTATGATCCCCTTTAAGCTGTCTGGGTTGAGAGTTATCCAACTTCTGACCTTTTAGATATTGTAACTGTAGGCTATCCGGGATATAAGAGAGAATTACATGAAGAAATTAGCTTCTGTGAGGGGGATGCATGTGAAACAGTGGGAAGAGTTTCTTCAACATGATGCCCAGAGGCATCAATTAGCACGCCAGCCAAAGTCTCCCCCTGGTTTTGGCGGATATAAGCAGCACAGTTATTCGGATTATGATGCCTCAGCCAATACTCACTATGCTGGTGCCAATTTAGATGTGGATTCGAGGAACAGATATCAAAACCCAGTGGATAACTATACTTCAAGACCTAATGGCACTTACAACGACTTGCAGCGTCAGAGACACGGAGATTATGGGAAAACTTACAATCGATATTAAGTCCATATCCTTGAATTAAAATAGGTAAGCTGCCTAATTTCTTGATTGAGTGGAAACACGGAAAAAAAGAAAGGGTAAAAAAGAATCAATATTGCCTTGGTGGGTTTAACCTCATTAATTTTTTTAGTACCCCATCCTATATTCATGGGAATGTTATGGTTTATAAGGTAAGATTCTTGGGGTTCCGACTGGAGGCATGATCAAAATGCTTGCAGCACATCATAAGTTACTACATTCATATGGTCATGAGAATGAGCCAAAGGATACGGGTTTTCTTGCTCTAGGGTAAAACTGTGTTCATGGGTTCTACTGCATTTGATTGTTCTGCTTCAGCTTAAACTTCATTCCCAAAATTTTCAGGGTGCTGATCTTGGTCGGTAGGGATAATACACTCTATGGAGCCCCTAATCCAGGTAAGTATGATAGTTATCAATGTGGACTAGAGAAGGGAATGGTGGTACACCTCATGAAGACATGAACTGGTTCAAATATGCTTAGAACCTCATATTTTGTCAAGACGTGCTCGGACCTTGTACTATCAAAGACTTTTACCATGTTAATTTTCCAGCATTTGCATTAATGAACTGGTATCAGGCAATTTTCCCCATGTATATTTATGATTGCTGGTTACAGGGGCGACTTGAGTTTTAAGCGCGTTAAGCAATTGCTTAAAGCCACCGATTAGAAAAGATCACGTAAAATAAATAAGAATCCGTTTAAGGCATCATGTGAAAAAGACCCCATAAAATTATAGATTTGTTATTATTTGATCAAACATAATCAAGCGAAAAATATTAGACTTTTAATTTTGAAATTAAAATTTAATATTTGCTAGCCTAATTTTGATCTCTATTCAAATTTGTTTTTTAGAAAAAACATTTTCATCCATATAAAAGACAATTTTTCTTGATGATTGAACATTCTAACAACTCTATGGATGTTTATTTCGTAGTGAAAAACTATCGTTAACGAAACAAAACATACAAATTCCATTTATCAATGATCAGCGAATTAAAAATAGGGATAAATAACAATAGATCACATCAAAAAAGAAGTGTGGATATTTATATATCAATACACTATAGTACTTGTTCGAGGAATGATAATCAATTTATCAACTTCATTACGGAAATGCTCAAACCAAAATAACCTGGAAAAGTAAACTATCAAAATAGGAAAAACAATCTAATATTGGATATAAATATTTGTTCAGAACAAAAAAAATGCAAAACAAACCTATGAAAAATTCATTGAATGTTTGACTAAATATCTCATACTTCCCTTAATATTTTATAAACCAATTTCTAAGTCATTCAAATAATGAAACTATGCATCTAAACATGAATATTAAAGAATATCAATATTCTCTTATCGAAAAGGAAACAAAACATGTATATATTAACAACTAGAATGTCTGATTTTTGTACGAATATGTGTAGTAAAAAAAGATCATTTATCGAAGAATAATCCATGGAGTTCATGGACTAAATGCATGAGTCTCATCGTGTTTAAAAATATTGAAAATCAGGGCTACTAATATACACTAAAATTGTCTAGAAAAAAATTGAAGTATGAAAATTTCTAGAATTTGATGATAATAGCTAGCTATACACGACGTCACATATAAGCTAGCATAAGTTGGTGTAAGTGTCTAGAATATCTTGAACCTATCATATTTTAACTTGACATGAATGTATCGTGTCTATAGATAAATGTGAATCCTTAAATTTTTAGATTTTTGTATAGAATTCTAGATGGTACATCTTATCCATGGAGGCTGTCTTGTTAGAAATTAATCTTTATAACTCATTTTAGATTTTTAGTGTTATAAGTAGATGTTCAAGCTCATTTGTTCAATAACATCTACTATAATCTTTCTATACAAATGCATTTACTTATTTTTTTTCTTCTTATATTTTTTCATAAAGAAAAAAAAGACATCGATCAATTCTTGCTTAAGGTCGTAGTAATTATTGGGTCGGCCTTGACTGGTTAGTTAAATGATGGATGCATTTTGAAGAGTTCTTGGCCGGCCTGGTTGGTTTTTTAAACCCCAGTACCTTGCCTTCTTGCTGTTGTGATCATCATCAAGGCAGATAATTGTACTTTCAGGACTTGTTCACAAGATTTTGGCTGCCGTCCGGTGTCATTTTTGTGCATACTATGTTGGCCGTAACTGGAAGTGCCATCAACCATTTTTTTGCTGTAATATTGCAACCCTATCCGAAATCAGATTGCAAATTTGTTTGTGTACCTAACTCGTAAGCAGCACGAGCCCAACTAACTTATCCATTTGACTTTTGTATTTATCTCTTGGATCTCAAACTCCATAAAATAAGATTAGTAAGATAAATGAATAATGTCAATAAAGTTTTTCAATTTTCATTCCTATTTGATAATATTAACAGTTGTGTTTCGTCACACTATCCTAACGAAACTTTTAGTTGCACTTTCATACCCGCTGTCAACTTGACATCCATTTCTGGATGGAAAATGGTAAAAAGTCAAAAATACCCCTCACTAACACTCAAATTTTCAAAAGCATGCCATTGGTTTTCAAAAATTCTTTTTATTTATTTATTTTATATAAATAAGTTTTTTATTTTTCAAAATTCAGTTTATTCTTAAAAAAATAAGATTTTATTTTTTAAAATTTAGCTTTTATTTAAAAAAATCAGAATTTATTTTTAAAAATCAATTTTTATACAAAAATTAGCTTTTATTTTTAAAAATCAGATTTTATTTTTAAATTTAGTTTTTATTTTTTAAAATCATATTTTATTTTATTTTTAAATACATTTTTACTTTAAAAAATCAGATTTTATTTTCAAAAAATCAGTTTATTTAAAAAAAAACAGTTTTCAAATAGGTCCCTTCTTTAGAAAAAAACTGTTTTTTAAAAAAACTGATTTTTTAAAATAAAAATTGATTTTTTTTAAAAAAATCATATTTCTAAAAATAAAAGCAATTTTTTTAGAAAATTTGTTTTTAAAAATAAAAAATGATTTTTTAAAAATAAAACTAAAATTTAAAAATAAAATCTGATTTTTTAAAATAAAATATTTATTTTTAAAATAAAAAGAATTTTTAAAAACCAATGACATGCTTTTGAAAATTTGAGTGTTAGTGAGGGGTATTTTGGACTTTTTACTATTTTCCATCTAAAAATGGAAGTCAAGTTGAAGGTGGATATGAACGTGCAAGTAAAAGTTTCGTTAGAATAGTGAGGTGCAACAAAGTTTGGTTAGGATAGTGAGTTAAAGTTTACCCTTAATTTTTTATTTAATCATACTGAATTTTAAATTTATTCTATTATATTATATACATTTCATTTGAACTTAAGATAACATTAGAAATAAACAAATTTGATGTAAATAATTTTTTGTATATATTATTAAAATAAAGCTAATGAGGAGTATTTTAATTATTTATAATCAAAATAAAGAAAATAAAAAAATGAATGTGTCAAGATAATAATACTTTTTAGATTATCAAAAAAAAAAAAACAATCTCAAATCATCACAATTCACATGGGGAGATTTCCGTATGGGAAGATTTCCGTATTTCCTTTTCAAATAAGTTTTTTCTTTTCTTTTTCATATACAAATAAGCTTATTAATTTTTTTTTGGGTAATTTTCACTTTAATGCCTTAATTATTATTTTTTTTCACCTCAATACCCTAACTATTTTTAGTGGCACCTCAATACCCTAAAATGCATTTTTTTCACTTTCATACCCTAACTTTTTTTGTGACTCCTCACTACCCTAAAATGTATTTTTTTTCACTTTCATACCCTGAAATGTAATTTTTGTGGCACTTCACTACCTTAGAATACATTTTTGTGACATTAAAAATTGATTTTTTTAAAAGAAATTATGAAAACCAATAGCATGCATTTGAAAATTTGAATGTTAGTGAGGGGTATTTTGGACCTTTTAAGTGTCTTGGATGGAAAGTGGACGGTAGGTACTAAAGTGAAAAAAAATCCAATTTTAGAGTATTGAGGTGCCACTAAAAATAATTAAAGTATTTATGTGAAAAAAAATTAATAATTAGGACATTGAGGTGAAAATAACCATTTTTTTTTATCATAAGCTTACTGTATTTGGGATTAAATTAAAATAATCTGCCTATAATCGAATAGTAATTTAATGGTAGGATTAAATTAAAACAAGAGTAAGAGTTTGTAACATATTTCGTTAAGAAGGAATGAAACGGTTTGTGAATTTAATGTTACAAATTTAGTTTGGTAAAGTAGTACATTCAATTCAATTCAATAAAAATAGTGTTTGGTAAGCTATTACATTCAATTGAATCGAAACAAATTAAACAAATAATTCTACCATCATCGAATTTCTTATTATATCTACCTTCTCTGTGTGCTCCTGCAGTTCTGCTCATATTTTTAGAAGAAAAATAGTTACTATTTATCCAAAAGACCCTATTTTTCGGTGGGTGATGTAAGTATCCAAACTCAAGAGCAAGTCTTTACTGAATTTTATACCAAAAATGTCAGGACAGCGATAGGGTTTATCGGCGCTCTCTGAATATGGGATTGGCGCGATCGGCGGTGAGCCTATCATTTTCCCCTTTATTTTGATGTGCTTTTTGTGATTGATTCGGAGCTACATTGTTACTTCCTGTTTGGTTTCCGAGAAATCAGAGCTCAAGAGCATCCGAGCTCTGAGAGAATGTTTCATGTCCTTTTTCAGAACTACTAGAACATTTTTACGGCCTTTTCTTTTCAAATTTGCGAGCTAGAAGTAAATCTTAGTGGGTTTAGCTGGATTTGTTTTTGTTTCTTTGTATGGCAGAAATGATTGAAGATTAGAAGCTATGTGCTGTATTTTCTCGGGAACCAAACAGAGCATTCAGGAGTCGTGGGTTGCTTTTGGTTTAGCTTGTTTAGGGTTGTTGTATCTGTCTGGTTTGGTTTGAGTGTGAAGAGCCTTTAAAGGTTTTTCCCGATTCACAAATGGAGTAATCTATTGATTGCTTAACACTATTGAGTGTAGAAGCTTACTCTTGGTTTGATTGTGATTACTAAATCCGAGTTGTGTTTGGTTTCTCTGTACTTCCATTCAAGTGTATTGAATAGAAATCTTTAAGTGTTTCAGTTTTTAATTGGATGTCACGAACTGCAGGTGATTTTCTGGTATTCAATCATTATATAGCTAGGGTTTTCCAGTTATAGAAGAACCCCTTACTTGAGCTTGAACATTTACTTGACAAAATAAGAACTCAAACTCTACTGGTTTGATGGTAATTCTGGTGGCCTCTGCGCCTAAGAAGGTTTCACGATTTGGTTTCCCTCTGGTGTGTTAATTTGATGTAAAGAGGCATGAAAGGTGAACTTTGAAAAAGCTGTTTATACTGATTCGAGAGGTGGAGATAGAACTGATTGGAGATTTACTACCTTGGATGGATCATTTTTTTTCAAGAGAAAGAGAGCCTGAAGTAGATCTTGAAAGTGGGAGGAATACCAGTGAGGAGCATAGGACAGGAGAAGACCTTGTTGCCACTGATAGACACAAGGACAAAATTTCAGAGAAGGAGTGGAGTGAGGTTTTCAGTTTTGCCAAGTCAGAGAAGTTTGTATATGACGAAACCTCACATAGTAGTTCATTGAAATTTTGTGAGGATGTGGATCAGAATGTAGAGCTTAGCATTTACAAGAACTCTGATTCAGATGATAGTATAAATTATGTGGCCCTTGTAGCGAAAAAGCATGTGAAAGATAAATGTAAGAAGATAAGCTCTAGAAACCCTCCCAAACCTCCCAGGCCTCCTAAAGGCCCGTTATTAGATGCTGCTGACCGGAAGTTGATCAGAGAGATGGCTGAGATTGCAGTCAGAAAACGTGCAAGGGTCGAAAGGATGAAAACACTGAAGAAGATGAAAGCATCCAAGGCATCACCATCAAGGAGTATCCTATCTGCCATGGTCGTCACTCTTCTTTTTATCCTAGTATTGATCCATCAAGGTAAATGATGTTTTCAATCATATCTGGGTCTTTATACTATTTGTAGTTCAATATTACATTAAATGAAGGGTAAATTACTAATAATTACCCTAAACTTGTAGCGTTTAACTGATACCTACCCTTATGTTTTTTTAACTGATACCTACTCTGATGTTTAGTTATATAACAAATAGCCCAAGCTGTCAGCTAAAATGACAAAAATGCCCTCGGTGATTTTTTAAATAATGTTTATAAAATAAAACTGAAATGATTTTTTTATATAAAACTGAACTGATTTAATAAGTAAATATATATATATAACAAAAGTGATTTTTTAAATAATTATTGAAGTGTAGTTGAGGGTATTTTCGTCATTTTAGCTGACGGCTTGGGCTATTTGTTATATAACTAAACATCAGAGTAGGTATCAGTTAAAAAAAAACTTTAGGGTAGGTATCAGTTAAACGCTACAAGTTGGGGTAGGTATTTGTAATTTACCCTTAAATGAATAATACCCTTTCTGTACTAAACTGCATATGAGCTAGTTTCTGTTTTTGGACTAAAGATATACTGAATAGCATTGATATCTAATAAAAATATATCATATCCTTTTATGATCTAGTCCCTATGTAGATCTAAGTTACAGTTATTCTAAAATTGTATAATTTCATATTCATTTTCCGAGACACGTGTGTATGATACTGTTATGGGCCCCGTGGGCCGGTTTAAGGGCCTGGTATACACAAGGAAGTCGCGCGCAGCAAGCAAAGGAGAAGAGGGTGTCGCGCGCGTTCCTGCAGCAGAGTCGGCTGCTTAGCCAATTATTCTATTTCCTGTTTTAATTGCTTTCTTAATTTCAGTTGTAATAGGATTTGGGAACTTTGGGTAGTTTGGAATAATTGTTGAATTAGGAATCTGGGTTGTTTAGGAAAGCTCTCTGGTTATATATACCAGGGGGATTCATTAATAAAGTATTGAGAATTAATTAACTATCTATTAGTTCTCTACCGAGGTCTTTGAGTTCCCTACCCCTGAGCTCATACCCCTACACCATTGGGCGAAAGAAGAACAAGGATTCGTACCAACGAACCCTTGATCTAAAGTCATACCAAGGTGCCATAACGAGATCCATTAGCAAGGACCTTAACAGATACACAAGGACATGCTTGTTGTGGCTCATAACGATTTTTATATGTCCTTGTCAAACTAATGCTATGAATTGCTTTGCATCTTTGTCAATGCTTCTTGATGCTATGTTCACAGCTGATGTAGTTGCATGGGTAAAGATTTTTTTACCATGATTATGATATATTGATTTATAGTTACATCTGTTGATCAGTTTGAACAAAAAGGAATAGTTATTTTGCAAATTCAGATCTTAGTTTAGTCATGGGGCCATATACTGTTATTTGGCTTCTCTTGTATTTAATCAACTCCATCAATTCTGTAGAGAACAGTGTAAACGAGCTACTGTTAATAGTTTAATAGTATAGAATTGCTCTTTTGACCTTCTGCAGATCATACATTTTCTCTTTGAAATGCTTAGGTGTAGTGTGCTTTCAGGATATGCAGACTATTTTGTTTGTGATCCATATCTATGCTAATGTCAATTTATCTTATCAAACTTCTAAACCTGCCATCTTTTGATTCATTTAACTAAATACCTTAGCTAATTGTATGGAATTTGTTTGAGTAAACTTTTGGAGTAAAATGATAATACCTTTCCTATTTTTCTCGTTACTCTTCGCCAAGTCTTTCAATTTGTTGAATTCTTTATTGGCAGCACAAAACAGTGTATCCCCTGCTAAATGAGAAAAAAGAATTGTGAAAAAGAATTTTTCACTTGTTTGGATGTCACATGTGATAGAAGTAGAGGACCAGCTTAACTAAAAGCTGTAGCTGATAGTTGGAAGACCAATTATAGTTGTATACTGTAACCTGTGTCTTCACGGACAAGCATGTTTTTGGGTTTGGATGTGGACTGGAAAAGAGATGAGCTCATTGAGAAGAGAGATAATGATGTTTGAGATAAGCCATAATGATAGGCCCATTAAGGGAAAATGAGATGATAGAGGGGGTGTATTTTAGAAATTTAGAACATATGCATATGTTGTGCTATATGATGGGGGTTTGGACACCTATAAGATAGGGAAGGTGGCTCCTTAATGAAAGGCGGGACAATTCAATCAGGAGAAACTAAAAGGGAATAGGGGTAGACCTAAGTTAATAGGGAAGGAAGTGGTGAAAAAAGACACGGTGGTGATATCATTAGATAGGAAGGAGTGGGGGAGGAAAATACGAGCCAGGAATCTCATTGAGTTTTGCCGGAGGCCGACATCAAGCTTGTTTGGGAAATGGCTTGGTTGTTGTTGCTATGCATATGCTCTGTTAAGACTGTAGTAGCTACAAGGAAGGCTAATTTGCTATATGTGTATATATTTTCAATTTAAATAGCATGCATTGTGTTAAGTGCAATGCAATAGTGTAGCTGATGTTATTAAAATTTTGGTTGCAGGAATATCCTCAAAAGGCAGGGCAAGCACACTTGCAGTTGGGGTGAAAGAAGATTTCATATCAGTACAATTTTACAATAACTTGTCTTCCCACGGAATCACTAGACCTGGCTCGACCTCTCACAAGTATTGTGAAAGATCTTAACCGTTAATCCATGATTTATGAAAAACGACTCTTGATCCTGACTTGCATTTTCATGTGTTGTGCAGATTGGTAGAGGATGAGGTTTCTGGCTCGGATCTTCAAGGAGAAGTGCATGGAATCACAACCCAAGTTAAAACTGATGATGAGTAAGACCCATCTACTGTGGTCTCTGTATATATTACTGTTACACCACTAATTCCCTAAGATGCATTCACTAATTCTTATCTGATATATTTTCGTCTCTAGAATTGACATGTTACTGCATTGTTTTTCTCATGAACCTGTTGCTTGGTCAAACTTTAAATTATGCAGTCTAAGATTAGGATAGAAAAATGGGACTTGGCATGAAACGTCCGGCTACTCAAACACAAGTTGTTTTCGCAATTTGTAGCGTAGGTGTTATGTTATGAATCAATTATGCTAAATTGAAGGCCTTACTCAAGAAGAATAGAGTTCCTTGTCATTTAATTAGCTGTTGATGTCCACATTACCTTTCCTAGCAAATGAACAAGGAGGCATGACACTTACTGCCCATAAAGGGAACTGTTAGAGACAAGCCAGCGGATTTGCTTAGGATATACGATCAACTTATGGCCTCTCTAAATTTCCCAGTCATACATTTATTAGAATTTTTAGTTGGATGTACCATTCAAATCTCTTTCTAGTTTGTTTTATTAATATTAATGAAAGATGTTGAAACGAGAAATGAAGAATTGTCATCAAAAAGTTAAGTTCTTCCGGAAAGGAAAATACATTAATTTGATTGGATGGTAATAGACGATATTCATCATACGATCCTAGTTATTAATGCATTTAGCTACATTTTTTTGACTGATAGAGGGCTAATTTATAATGAAAATGATATTATTTGACAGTGCCTTTTGAAAACACGATTACCCACCTAACTATGTTCAATTAAATTATTATGATACAAAGATTACGATTTAACTCTAAACGAGATGAATTGAGTCCAATATTCATCGGGATTTGACATGACTTTAAAAATTGTTTGGCTCGAACCTAATTCAAGCTTGAATGAACTTATATCGCTTGAAAGCAATTATCAAACTCCGATCTGACATGAACCAACTCGTTTGGTTTTTAATGTAAACGTACACTAGAAACTTTAACTGAAAATTCTTATTTAACCGTTTTTGGTAGCGAGAGATTTTCCGACTCCGGTGGGTCATTCGAGTGTCTTATGTGTGATAGATATATTGAGGACACTTTTTACCTCTCATTATTTGAGTTGGCCTCAGTAAGAGTGATCCTTGGTTCCCTACCCATTTTACCTTCTTATTATTTATGTTTGATCTCGGTAAGTGTGACCCTTGGTTCTCTACTCCTCTTATTTTTCCATTACTCGTGGTTGACCTTGGTGAGGGTGATTCTTGGTTCTCTACCCCCTCTTATTTTCTCATTACTTATAGTTGGTCTCGGTAAGTGTGATCCTTGGTTTTTTGGATCCTGTTTTGTTCTGTTCTTCTTAGCATTCTACTCGTAGGGGTGTTAATTACGTAAATTTTTGTTTTGTCGTAGTTTTTTAGGTTTATGGTTTTTTTGGATGGTTCGAATCGTTAGGACTTTATCGGTTACTCCTGTCCCCTATTTGATTATTGTTTTGCGCAAAACCATGTTTGAGTCGCTTATTGTGCTACAGGAAAAAGGGCGATGTTTGACTCTTCGCTTTTGGATGGTGTCATCAATTGCACTTCTTTTCAACCCTTATGAGCTCTCCCTCTTTTTTCTTCATTCTTGTTTCTCCTTTTTCTCATATTGTGGTCTCTTGCCTCTTTTTTTCTTCCTTTTATTGCATTTTTAAGTGCTTGTTCACAAGTCATTAATTTGTAGGGCCGTTCCTTTACCCTCGGATAACGGTGAAACACGTTTTGCTCAGCTTCTTTGTGATCAAATGGTTCATTTTCTGTAGTTTCTTGTAACACTTTTGTTGTTTAAAGTTTTGGACGAGTTATTTCATCCAATCTGAATGGAATAGCGTATGTTTTGTTTCATTGCATATTTGGTATTTTCTTACATGGTTTAATGTTGGAGTTTGTTATTGGTTTAGCTGTGGTGGGGTTTCCTTCTTAGAACTCATACCATTTGTTTAATGCATTATTTGTTCTTGAACAAAAGAAATAATTTATTTAATTAAATGTATGATTAATTAAATATAAAATCAGGCGGTCGAGTTCTTGAAGTTGTACAAAATCTAACTCATTTATTTAAGCGTTAGTTCCATCTCAGTACTCTAAATCTTTCGTATTTCATGTATAGTACCCTAAATCTTTTTTGTGTCACCTCAGTACCCTTAACTTTTATTAATTCATTTAGAGTACCCTAAATATTTTTGTTTGTCACCTCAGTATCTTAAACTTTCATTAATTTCATTTTACCTATTTTGGATGTAAAATCAGATGTAAAGTTAATGGTGGGTACTAAAATAGAATTAATAAAAGTTTAGGGTATTGAGGTGACAAAAAATATTTAGGGTACTTTAAATGAATTGATGAAAGTTCATGGTACTGAGGTGATAAGACATTTTCGACCTACCGAGGTTTGCGTAATCGGAAAAACATATACAGTATATAGGAGTTTATCCAGAATGAGGTCAAAGCTGTCCATTATGTATCTGTGTTGTGTGTAGCTGGCGAGGACCGCAAGTGAATAAATAGTGATGGATGATCATACATGGCGGTCTGGAGCTGCCGTATTTGACACACCATTACTTCAACCCCGTTCCTACACAATGCTACTTCAACACAACACTCTCTCTATAGAGTTGACTTTTGACCTGTTACAACACGGCTTGTATGGTTGGGTTATGGGACCTCCATCATTTAACTCCCACCGAACCCCACGCGAAACCCATGTACGTCCAACCAAGCTAATCTGGTCCAACAGAGCTGTTTCCAATGTCATTCTCGTAAATAACCAAACCAACAAGGGCACATCCATATACATCCAATCCAACACCCCATAAATACCCCATATCGATCCGATCTCAGAAAACACCAAGTAGTAAGTAAGTAACGGGTGTGATCAAGATGCCTTACACGAAAGCATTTTCCTTATCTCGCCTCCTTCTCCGCCACCTCAGCTCCTCCAAAAGCTTCCGCCGAAGCAGCTCCATCAAATTACACAAGCACTCCTCCCTCGCTCACAGGACGGATCTGCAAGACCACGCTCTCGTCTTCAACGTGGAAGACACGCTCCTCATATCCTCCTTTCTCTTCCCTTACTTCATGCTCGTGGCCTTCGAGGCCGGCGGCCTCCTCAGGGCTCTCCTCCTCCTCCTCCTCTACCCTCTCCTCTGCTTACTCGGCCACGACCCTGCCCTCAAGCTCATGGTTTTTGTCACCTTCTTCGGGATCAAGACAAACTCCTTCCGGGTCGGCTCTGCCGTGCTTCCCAAGTTCTTTCTCGAGGACGTCGGGCTTGAGAGCTACCAGGTTTTGAGGCGGGCCCGCGCCAAGGTTGCTGTCACCGACCTTCCTCTTGTCATGGTAGATAGTTTTTTGAGGGATTACTTGGAGATCGACCATGTTGTCGGAAGGGACCTCAAGGTCTTTCGTGGCTACTTCCTCGGATTAATGGTGGAACAACCTCAAGATGACGATCAAGTACTCGCATTAGACTTACACGACGGAGTAGAGAGAATCGGGATCCGCGGTTTTCAGAAATCTACCCGATTGTTCTCCAGCTGTAAGGTAAAATCTATACTACAACGTACAATTAAAACACATATCTCATTATTATTAGGGATATTGTCGATTCCAGATCTATGTGAAAAAGTCATTTACAATTTCTGATTGAGGCCGACCTTCTGTGATATATCTTAACACAAAGGCGATACACATTTACAAAATGTACCGATCACGTGTAAAATAAGCATGAAAAAAGTGGTGTTCCTTGTAAAAAAATTACCATATTTATGCTACTTTTTGTGACAAACTTCCGTTTTTATGTTATTTTTTTTAACAAAATACCACATTTGTGTTAGGATCTGTCACAAAATGCCACTTCATTTAAGAATTGCAAATGACTCTTCTGACCGGAATAGAAATCAACGTTTTCTCTTATTATTATTTAAAATGGGTCTAGTATTAATATTATTTTTGTAACAGGAAATGTATTTGGTGAGAGGAGAGGACAAGAGAAATTGGCGGCAATTGCCGAGGGAGGAATACCCGAAACAACTGGTGTTCCACGACGGCAGGTTGGCGCTGACGCCGACACCATTGGCGGCGCTGGCGATCTTCATGTGGCTCCCGTTCGGGCTCCTACTCGCGATCGTCAGGATGGTGCTTTCCATGACCTTGCCCTACCATATCTCCGGCCCCATACTAGCTTTCACTGGACTGCGCCTCACACTAACAGCGCCCAAAACGATTGAAAACCCAACCTCCAGAACCAAGGGCCTTCTCTACGTGTGCAACCACAGGACGCTCCTGGACCCTATGTACCTATGCTTCGCTTTGAAGAGAGACTTCACTGCGGTCACGTACAGCCTCAGCAGGATCTCGGAGATCCTGGCGCCGATCAGGACCGTCCGGTTGACGAGGAACAGGGAGAAGGACGGGGAGATGATGGGGAAGCTGCTGGAGCAAGGGGACCTGGTGGTGTGCCCGGAGGGGACCACGTGTCGGGAACCGTATCTGCTGAGGTTCAGCCCGCTGTTTGCGGAGATGAGCGAGAAGGTCGTCCCTGTGGCGATGGACACACGGGTTGGGATGTTCCACGGCACCACCGCCGGTGGATTCAAAGGCCTGGATCCGGTGTTCTTCCTGATGAACCCGACCCCGACGTACGCGATTACGATCCTCGACCCGGTGTCCACGTGTCGTGATGGGACCAGGTTTGACGTGGCGAATGAGGTGCAGAGGGAGCTGGGGGAGGTGCTGGCGTTCGAGTGCACCAGGCTGACAAGGAGAGACAAGTACCTGATTTTGGCGGGGAATGAAGGCGTAGTTAACTGTCCTGCAGCCAGGACGAGGTAGTTAGGTATTTTAGTTAACGGGTCCAATCGTCAAAATTACCGAGTCACACACACGTTATTTTCTGTAATTTATTAGTGTGGGTCCAAGTATATAGCATACACGTGTCAGCTCTTATTCATTATTATTTTATTTATTGTCTATTTGTGGAGAGAACTTCTTTGTATTATTGAAACGAAATAAAAGTCTGTTTATACTTTATACAAAAATAGAGTGTTTTACCTTTTAATCCAAGTTTTGCACATTGGGTCGTATATTTTCCTTATCTCAAATGCAAAAATTGATGCCGGACTTGCGCCAGTCTTCTTAAGTGTTTTTCTGTTGATGGGAATGAAACTTTTTTGTCAATATATCTAGTTGGTATTATATTGTTTATAGAGTTAAATATCGAAATTTTCTCTTTATCGGTCACAAATACTATACTACCCAACGTTTCAAAATGATAAATGCATTACTTTAAGTATTAATCACACGATTTTGTTAGTAAAAATGGACAGATTAAGTATTAATCACGGGTTGGAGCCGCGAGTCGCACGATGTGGCGTGCGTTTTTTTACGGCTCTTACCCATTATTTAGTGGGTCGGGTTCGCGGTTTGTTGGTTTGCGAGTCGCTCGCCAACCAAGCAGAGGCTGACACGTGACCTCTTCGGTAAAAAAAAATCCGACCGTTTGAGCAACGATCATTTTTTTTTATTTTAATTCAATTAAATTTGAATTATAAACAACAAAAATCAAGCCCCCACCTGTAAATACACTCAATCCTATTCATAAAACCGCCAATAATTCTCAAATTTCTCTCTACTTTTGCTCTCAATTTCATCTCTACCAAAATCCAATCAAAAATATCTGACGACGAAACTCAGTCTGCGTCTTCATCGGAGGTCGAAGAATACATGCCGAAGGAAGTCAATCCCAATGATTTCCACTTCAACCCGGATCGACTAGGCGACTTTCAGAACAAGTTGAACATCAACATGCCCAACAACCCGTTCATATCGGGGCATTTCAACCCAAGTGCTTTCAGCTCGTATATGCAATTTGGTGTACAACCCAGGTGCATTCATATCTAGTACTTTCAAACTCTCGACTTTAATTTAATTTATTTATTATTTGTTATGTGAAGTATCAATTTTTTATTATAAATGATATTCAATCCAGGTCAATTCAACCCCTCACCTTCCAACCTCGGTCTGAAAAATTACGGCTACATCAAGACTAGTGGAGCCCAACAACACGACGACGACAATAGCAGCACCCGAATGTCGTCCCAATCATCCTCTACAGGCCCTGCCCAACAAAGAAGGGCGCCAAACGCTAGAAGAAAATTGAGTGTTGAGGCGGAGACGCGCCTCATACATATCTGGCTCCGCACAACCAAAGACTCAATTAGGGGCAACTCCCAAGATGTTACGTTCTTCTAGGGCACAATTGTCAGACTATACAACGAAGGGGGCGTTTTCCGCATTTCGAATGAAGAACAATCAAGAACCATTAGAACGGACATGCGCCCCCGGTGCGAAGGTACCTCCACCTTCTGAACACGTCGTTGGTCGATAAAAGAAGAGGATGGAACGAGGCCATGCACGTCGCCGAGGCCAAGCAGTTCTACAAAGACACAGCGAAGAAGGATGAACCGAAATATTTAGACCTTCACCATTGGGTCAAACTTTTGAGGTATGAGGAAAAGTTCATCGTCAAGGAAGACATGATCGCTTCTGTACAACGACAACGATTAGGTGAGGTTGGGGCTTACAGCTCAGCCCCACCCACTTGTCCTCCAACCGATGATGAAGGTATCACACCTCTCGGTGGTGAGTTCCAATAGGATTGGGTATCCTCCGATCCGACCGAGGGAGGTTTCCAACGAAGTCCCCCTCCCCCTCAGCATGTAGAAGAGCGACCGTTGGACAAGAAGTCCACGAAGAGGAAGGGGAATGGTCTCTAAGAGCAATTAAGTGTCATTACCAACATGAAACGAGCAAGGGCCGAGCGTGAGCGTGCATGTTTAGAAAAAGGCCGACTACGTCTTGACAAAGCAAAAAAATCGATGATGTTGTCCAACAAATGACACCAACTCTTCGAGAAATCAGAGGCCAGGCAACATAAGGACGTCTCAAAGTTTACCGACGAACAATTGGACCAATATGTAATGATGATGTCCCGATTGTGGGATCAATATAAAAGGATGAGGGTTCGTATGAACAAGCTTAAGGAAAGAGATGAATAAAATTTGAAGTTTATTATTAATAAACGTTGTTAATATTATTTATTTTTGTCAAATTTATTTCATTTTATTTAATATTTATTTTTTTAATAAATAATTTTAAAAAATATCAATTTAACATTCAGTCAACATCCTCTCGGAACATAAGTTCTAACATGAGTCTCACTACTGTGAAACTATTCTATACCATCAATGTATGAGTCCCCTACATGAGGTTGTACATCTGTTACATCGTGTGACGCGTGCATATATATATATATATATGTTAGAGGCATGGTTGTAAAAAGGGTTAGGCGTTAGTCGACCGTGAGAACCCCTAGGCGTTAGGTGGGGACTAGTCGGATCTAGGCAGATTCAATTTTTTTAACATTTCTAATTATTATAAAATATATATTACTCAAATATAATAAAACTTTCAAAATATATATTATATTTATATAATATAAAAATATCAAAGTTATCCCTGCTCCGCTAGGGTTTGAGACCTCTCAACCCTAGCCTTTCTATATGATGTCGTCGTCTTCCTCCTTGAAGTCGTCGCCATGCTCTAAGGCGCCACCGGGAGTTCGAGCATTCATTGCTCTTGTCCTGGAAGCTCTAGCCGGATCTCGAGCACCAGCGACTGCACTGCAATCGGTTGTTGTAGCAGTCGTCGTGCACCCTACAAGCGAAGGAAAAGTTCTCCCTCGTGCCATAGGTCTCGGTTCCGGGCCTCTCTCTGCTAGGGTTCCGTCGCCCTTGGCACAGGCGCGCCGTCGCCGTCGCTCCCGACATCTGTTCGTCTCCCATTCCCCCCTCCCCGCGATTCGGCTAGTCCTCGATCGTGGTCCTTGTAGCAGCAACGCCGACAAGGAGTCACATCCATGGCACATGCGTCGCACTGCCGCTTCTCAATGCCAAGTTTCGGTCCCTCCCAGCCAGGGAAGCCGCCATCATTGTATCCGCCTCCGTGGCCACCACCGTGGGGTACGATGATCACCTGGTCGCATGCTTCTCCAATTCGGATCCTCGCCCATGACCTTGCTCTGGGTTTCCTGCTAGGCGGCGCATTCCAGTGGTTTTCGTATGTGTCTCTAACGCAGATCCCGCCGCCTCTACAACTGCCAGTGAAGCCGTTATCACTCGTTCTGCCGCCTTGGCCTCCTCCGTGACTTCCTCCTCGATCTCGGGTCGATTGGCGCTGGTTTATTATATCGTTTATGTTCTGGCTTTGCAGGGTTAATGATCATTGAGCGACGATTCAAACCTTTCTCCCAAGAAATCAAGGACTTTTTCCGAGAGGAATCTCTGATTCACATCTCCAATCGTCGCTCAGACGTACACAGACTCGGTTTTATAACGAAAGAAACGTGCCCCCTTCAGGGGACCCAACGGCTTACAGGTCCTACGTTGAGCAATGTTCGTCATCACATCTCCCACCATCAATCTGACATCCACAAGCTCGGGTTTCCAACAGAAGAAACGTGTCGCCTTCGGGGGACCCAGCGGTCTACAGGCCTTCCCTTGAGCAGTGTTCGTCAATTGGTTTTAATTCTGTCTTAGTTAGCCTTAATGGTGCTCTGTTCGACAACGTCCTAGACGTTTACATAGTTACAAGGGTTATTGTATTTGTCCCGTCAGGGACCTCAATATGTACCAACTCTTTTTCAAGGAATGAAAGTTGCAATTACTCATAAAATATAAAAAATATCAAGTATCAAAATACAAAAAACTAAACCTAATAATGCTCTTTTTATTATTTTACTCTAATTTTTAATAAAAATCTAAATTACTATGAAAAACCACAAAAACGGAACGCGACCCATATTATTTTTATTAAGAAATTTAAGACTATTATAAATATAGTCTAGCTTTTTTATCTCTGTTTTAAAAAATCTAATTTTACAAATCGGAGTCTCAAATTTCTGATTAATCGGACTAAACGACGAATCGAATGATTTTTTGATCTTAAGGTCTAAATAAAAGGACGAGTAGAACGTTTTGACAGATTTTGAGGTTTAAGTAGGACTTGTTACGACAGTAGCTAGAGGTACTTGCCATATTTTCTCTAGGGCTCACGGCTCTGTGTCACGTTTGCTTGCGTGACAAGCTTCCGAAGGGTGAAGATGAACGCAACGCTGCGTTTCACTTAAACCACTTAAGTGAAACGCAGCGTTTTGATTTACGAAATGAGTCGTTATTTTGTGCAACCCATCCACGTGTCCTTTCGCAGTTGGAGACCGAAGTCAACAGAGCAGCAACACGTCGTCCTCTTCGTTTGTCTGGAGTGTGAAGCAGAACAGAGTATGAGGACAAGGAACAGAGCAGCGCAGACGGTCTTACAACGACACCAAGCACATGAGGATGTCTATGTATATATGGAACCCGAAGTCCTAGGGATTAATATGCTTTTGAATCTTGTAGTTTGTAGTGTAAAAGAGGTAGTCCTCGTTAGAAGTAATTTGAATTCCTGTAAGAGCATTCTGCTCATTTTTATATGTCTATCCAGTTCCATTTCGTCTAAATCATTTCCAAGAGCACTCTTGCTCTTGACAGTGGTATCAGAGCCCTCTTTCCAGCGACCTAAGGTTATGGCGACAAGCGATTCCACAGATGAATGTGCAACCCAATCGGTGGTGAACGAGCTTCGATCCGAAGTGGCCAACCTCAAGGCCATGAGAGAACACAGCAGATCTGAGATGGACAGCCTGCGGCGAGGAGTGGAGCTCTTGCTCGAGCGCCTCCACATAGCTCCACCCATCATTCCCCCACACCCACCAGATGGATCCCATGGCCAAGACAGGGGCAAATCGATAGCATCCTCAGTTGTGGCTCATCCTTCATCTCAACAACCCGGTACGTTCAACCCAAACCCAGAATTTTTTTTCCCCCACCCACCTCCGAACTTCACACCACCTCCACCACCGCCACCTCACGACCAAACTACACCACAAAACCCACACCTCATACTCCCCAGATAAACCATCCGCCACCCAGACAACAACAACAACACTTCAACCCAAACCAACAACACCCTCAAAACTTCATTCCACTGCAGCAACAACCCCAAAATTTCAACCCGCAACACCAACAACACCAGATGACATTTCGAGCACCGACTCTCTCATTTCCTCTGTTCGATGGCTCCGACGTGCGCGGATGGGTTCGTAGAGCTTGTCTCTACTTCACATTCTATGATATTCCGGAGGACCAGAAGGTTCGTTTGGCCTCGATCCATCTTTCGGGCCCAGGTGAATTCTGGTTTACAGAGTACTCGATTGGGAAGGATGTTATTTGGTGGGATCAGTTTTGTTACGACTTGATTTGGAAGTTCGAAACAATGGGTCGAGAGGAAGTCCTCATTGAGCTCAAGCAACTTCAACAAACTTCTTCAGTCCAGGAGTACGAGATGCTGTTTGGGGAGCTTAAGGTCATCGTCATGGCTCGTTACCCCAATCTGACTGAAGACTTCTTCATTTCGAACTTCTTGGGTGGGTTAAAGCCTCAGATCCGCCCTGGTGTCCAATTAATCAACCCTAGAACGTTGATCCATGCGATGTATATCGCACGTCATGAGGAGTACCGCCTCAAGCAATACCAAGCTGTGACATCGAGGCCATCGTTCCAGCCACACCTCCGACCCCGCCAGCAATACCTTCCCCCGCCCCAACAAGTTCCCTTGCTCACAGTGCCTCCGATTCCAAAACCGCAGCCAAGGTTTATACCCATGTCTGTGGACGAGACACGGGCAAAAGGACTCTGTTTCATATGTCCGGCCAAATACAGTCGCGATCACGTTTGCCCCAACAAGAAACGTTTATACGTGCTCTGTGAGGACGAGGAGGACGTTACAGTCGAAGAATGTCCCGAGGAGCCCCATCCAGCAATCACCCAACTGGACATACCAGAAGGATTGGTTGATCCAAACCTTGAGGAACATAACTTGTGTCACCTCCAATCCGAGTTCCTGGGCTCTTCTGAGTCACGAAGCGGGTCTGGCTCGATTCGTATAGCGTGCAAGGTGGGCGCGGCGGTCATATCGGCCTTGGTTGACTCGGGGGCGTCTCGTTCCTTCTTGGACTCGCTTACGACCAAGCACTTGGGTTTGACATGCGTCTCATCACAACCGGTCCTGGTTCGTCTGGGAAATGGTAAGTCTTATGTTTGCTCAACCTCAAGCACCCTGACTTGGTCCATGAATGATTCAAACTTTCAATGGGAGTTTTTGGTCATGCCTTTGGGTTCCTTTGACATCGTTCTCGGTGTGGACTGGCTTCGAACTGTAAATCTGATCCTCTTGGATTATGACGCTCGTTCCATTACCATTACACGGGCTCGCCAACAAATTGTCCTTACAGAGGCTCCGACTACACCTTCGTATGGGCTGATCACTCTGGCCCAGGTTCTTCACGAGCTTAAGCAGGGCGAGTCTCTTTATCTAGGCCAGTTCATGGCGCTGCAAGAAGACACTCAGACTCCACAGAACAAGCGTGAACTACAGCAACTGCTGTGCGAATTTGAGTACGTGTTTGAACCACCTCAATCCTTACCTCCTCGCCGTTCTCACGACCACGCAATCCCATTGATCCCTAGGTCACGACCTTCGTCCATTAGACCATATCGCCAAAGTTTTCAGCAGAAGAATGCGATCGAAACCATGGTACAAGAGATGTTGGCAGCAGGAATCATTCAGGAAAGTAAGAGCCCTAACTCCTTTCCCGTCATTCTGGTTAAGAAGAAAGGTGGCACTTGGCGTCTCTGTGTCGATTACCGACAACTGAACGACCAAACCGTCAAGGATAAATTTCCGATCCCGACAATAAATGAGCTCTTGGATGAACTACAAGGCAAGTCTTTCTTTTCCAAGATTGATTTACGGGCAGGCTACCATCAGATCCGACTTCAAGAAGGCGAGGAGTTCAAAACAGCATTCCGAACACATCATGGCCACTACGAGTTTCGTGTTATGCCCTTCGGGCTCACAAACGCCCCGACAAGCTTTCAAGCCTTAATGAACCAAGTCCTGAAGCCCTTCCTCCTCCAATTTGCTCTTGTGTTCTTTGACGATATCCTCATTTATAGCTCCTCCTGGCCGGAACACTTGCTTCATCTCCGAGCGGTATTGAATCGATTACGTGAGCAAAAGCTTTATGCTAAGCTAAGCAAATGCGATTTCGGGAAGCAGCGCATCTCTTACCTAGGGCATATCATCACTGGTGAAGGTGTGGCTACCGATCCGGAGAAGATCGAGGCCATGACACAATGGCCAACGCCTAGGAACATCAAGGCCCTGAGAGGATTTTTGGGCTTAACAGGGTACTACAGGAAATTCGTCCCTGGGTATGGTTCCTTATCTCGTCCATTGTCCAACCTCTTGAAACGCAACGCTTTCTCTTGGTCACCAGAGGCCCAAGCGAGCTTTGACGCTCTGAAACGTGCAATGTCGTCCACGCCGGTTCTGGCCCTGCCCGACTTCTCTAAACCATTTGTCATCGAAGCGGACACTTCTGACTCTGGTATCGGGGGCGTGCTTATGCAGTCCGGCAAACCCATTGCATACATGAGCAAGGTTTTGGGCGTCCGTAACAGAGCTCTAAGCACGTATGAGAAGGAACTAATGGCCATTGTCGCTTGCATTCAAAAATGGCGCCATTACATTGCTACACACCTGTTCATCATCCGCACAGACCAGCAAAGTCTCAAGTACCTTCTGGAGCAACGTTTGGGCACAACATATCAATAAAAGTGGCTCTCCAAGCTTATGGGCTTGGACTACTCAATCGAATACAAACGGGGCAGGGAAAACAGAGCAGCGGATGCTTTATCTCGCCTTCATCACGAAGAAAGGCCACCTCCGGAGGACTTGTCTGCACTGTCAACACTGCTTCCAGTTTGGATGACTGAGGTCCTGGACAGCTATAAGGATGGCGAGGAAATCTAGGGCCTCTTCTTACAACTATCCCTGGCTCCTTCTTCGTTGCCTATTCAACTAGGCACGGAATGCTGCTGGTGGGTGGAAAGATCTGTTTGGGGCGTAGCCATGGCGTGCGTACCAAGGTTATGGAATTCTTCCATGATACCGGCTTTGGAGGACACTCAGGCGTACTAGCAACAACAAAACGCATTCGCCGGTACTTTTTCTGGGCTCACATGGACAAAGATATTCAAACCTTCATTTCGGAATGCGATATATGTCAACGCTGCAAGCATGAGAATGTAACCTCGCCGGGGCTCCTCCAGCCGTTACCAATACCATCGATACCCTGGACGCAGATTTCCATGGATTTCATCGAGGGTCTGCCCTCTTCCGAGGGGTTCGATTGCATTTGGGTCATTGTTGACCGTTTCTCCAAGTACGCTCACTTCATCCCTCTGAAGCATCCTTTCACAGCAGCGCACCTCGCCAAAGTCTTCTTTGACACAGTCTTCAAGCTCCATGGCTTACCACAAGATATCGTCTCGGATCGGGATCGATTGTTCATCAGCAACTTTTGGGCAGAACTTTTCAAACGAGTTGGAGTTAAGCTCAATCTCTCGACCTCGTACCATCCCCAGTCTGATGGCCAAACGGAGCGCGTTAATCAATGCCTCGAACACTATCTTCGTGCGATGGCCCATCAGACACCGAAGAAATGGGCGCAGTGGCTCACGATGGCAGAATTCTGGTACAATTCGGGGTTCCATTCAGCATTGGGCTTGTCTCCGTTTGAAGCTCTTTACGGTTATGCCCCGCCTCTGTTCGGCATGACCGGAGTCACTTCACAGGTTCCGGCGGTGGAACAATTCGTTCGCACAAGGGATGAATTGTCCAAACTCCTCCAGGAGAATCTTCGCAAAGCACAACAGCGAATGAAATCCCAAGCTGACAAACACCGCTCGGAACGTCAATTCACTGTGGGTGACTGGGTTTACCTCAAGCTTCAGTCGTACCGCCAGAATTCGGTTAACCTTCGCAAGTCCATGAAGTTGACAGCTCGTTACTATGGCCCTTATCAAATTACAGAGCGCTTGGGCTCAGTGGCTTATCGACTCCGACTTCCAGCAGAGTCAAAGATACACCCTGTTTTTCATGTATCGCTTCTCAAACGCCAATTAGGCAGGACGCATCGCCTGGTGACGTCTCTGCCTAACACGACTGATGATGGCCGTCTCAAGCTCTATCCGTCGGCCATTTTGGAGACCAGGATCACCAAACGCAACAACATGCCGGTGGTGCAGTATCTGATTTTGTGGGAACGCTCGGCCACCGGGGACGCGACTTGGGAGGACGCTGATCCATTCCGAGCCGAGTTCGCTGACTGGATTGCTCGTATAGAGGCTTGAGGACAAGCCTCTTGAAGTCGGGAGCATTGTCACGTTTGCTTGCGTGACAAGCTTCCGAAGGTTGAAGATGAACGCAACGCTGCGTTTCACTTAAACCACTTAAGTGAAACGCAGCGTTTTGATTTACGAAATGAGTCGTTATTTTGTGCAACCCATCTACGTGTCCTCTCGCAGTTGGAGACCGAAGTCAACAGAGCAGCAGCACGTCGTCCTCTTCGTTTGTCTGGAGTGTGAAGCAGAATAGAGTATGAGGACAAGGAACAGAGCAGCGCAGACGGTCTTACAACGGCACCAAGCACATGAGGATGTCTATCTATGCATGGAACCCGAAGTCCTAGGGATTAGTATGCTTTTTAATCTTGTAGTTTGTAGTGTCGTTAGAAGTAATTTGAATTCCTGTAAAAGTATTCTGCTCATTTTTATGTCTATCCGGTTCCGTTTCGTCTAAATCATTTCCAAGAGAGCGGTAGCACCCTGTGTGTTCATTTTCCAGGGGCGTCTCGGAATCTTCGATTCGATCCACATCCGAGTTATTGAGGAGGTATTTCGACGGGAACGGAGAGGAAGCGGACGGTGAGCTTGTTCGACGTGGTAGACGACACCTCCGCCTTGGGGGAAATCCCCAGAGCCAATGGCGGAGATGTCAACAGTCTGATTAATCACTGGAATGGGAAGCCCTATTCGCAGAGGTATCACGACATTTTGGAGAAGAGGAAGACACTGCCAGTTTGGCAGCACAAGGCCGAGTTTTTGCAGGTCTTAAACGACAACCAGACTCTCATTCTCGTCGGAGAGACTGGTAGTGGAAAAACAACTCAGGTCAGTTTTTGATTTTGAAACGATTACCACTTTTGCTGTTCATGTTGGCTCTGCTTTACAGATGATGCGAATATAGCAATTATTTTGATGATCAATTATCAATAGTGTTGGTTTGTAGGTGCAATTAACTGGCAAGTCAATTTCTATAGTCAATTTCACATGATTTGGGCCAATTTGTGTATTGTATTTCATGTTGTTGCTTATTTTGTTTCTTGTGCTAGCCACTATAGTTATTTCCTAAGGTTTTGGTAAACCTAGAAGAAAAATGTCAACACCTTGAATATTAACTTTGAAGAAGAGGCCTTTTCTTGTGCCTAAAACTAGGAAGATTAGCTGTCCCTAGTCGGATATATATTTCTGAGTGGAAATTCATATTGTGAAGCTTGTAACTTAGCGCCTTTGCTCAGATGAGCACGTCAGAGCAAAGATGGATGTTTGTTAGTATTTCCCTCTCGATAGAGCAATATAAGTGATATGACTATTGGTGTGAGATGCCATGTCATGAGATATTTAATCTGTCTAGTATGATGAGATCTTGAACTGAGTGTCATTCATGGTTTAAGATGGATAATTAACTAGAAGACACTGTTTTTTGTTTTGTTTTGTTTTACAGATTCCTCAGTTTGTTTTAGAAGCTGTTGAAACGGAGACTGCTGACAAAAGGAAGAAGATGATGGTTGCATGCACCCAGCCTCGTAGAGTGGCTGCTATGTCTGTTTCTCGACGTGTTGCAGAGGAGATGGACGTAACTATTGGAGAAGAAGTTGGTTACTGCATCCGGTTTGAAGACTGCACTAGTTCAAGGACAGTTCTAAAGTATGTTTTCTCATTCCAAGCACAGTATTGCTTTATATACCTAAGTCTGCCTGTGCTGTCAATAACATGTTTATGTCTGCATGTCAGGTATTTAACAGATGGTATGCTTTTAAGGGAAGCTATGACAGATCCACTCTTAGAGCGTTACAAGGTAATAATCCTTGATGAAGCTCACGAAAGAACTTTGGCAACAGACGTTCTATTTGGGATGCTGAAGCAAGTATTGAAAAACAGACGTGATCTGAAGCTAGTTGTTATGAGTGCTACCCTCGAGGCCGAGAAGTTTCAAGGTTATTTCTTTGGTGCCCCCCTTATGAAAGTTCCTGGCAGGCTCCATCCTGTGGAAATTTTCTATACCCAGGAACCAGAGAGGGATTACTTGGAGGCAGCTATACGGACAGTTGTACAAATACACACTAGCGAACCTCCGGGAGACATTCTTGTTTTCCTTACTGGTGAGGAGGAGATAGAAGATGCATGCCACAAAATGACAAAAGAAATCGCGAATCTGGGGGATCAGGTAGGCCCTATCAATGCTGTGCCTTTATATCCAACTCTTCCACCAGCTATGAAGCAGAAGATCTTTGAACCTGCCCCGCCACCAATGAAGGAGGGTGCAGGAAGGAAAATCGTGGTGTCTACGAACATTGCTGAAACCTCCTTGACTATTGATGGCATAGTTTATGTTATTGATCCCAGATTTGCCAAACAAAAAGTGTACGACCCACGTATTAATGTTGAATCATTACTGGTATCTCCAATATCAAAGGCAAGTGCACACCAGAGATCAGGTCATGCTGGTAGAACTCAGCCGGGAAAATGTTTTAGACTCTACACAGAGAGAAGCTTCCACAATGACCTTCAGCCGCAAACCTACCCAGACATATTGCGGTCTAATCTTGCAAATACTGTCCTCACCCTTAAGAAACTAGGGATAGATGATCTAGTTCATTTTGATTTTATGGACCCACCGGCCCCTGAGACATTGATGCGAGCCTTGGGGGTGTTAAATTATTTGGGAGCATTAGATGATGAAGGTAACTTAACAAAGCTGGGGGAGATGATGAGTGAGTTTCCTCTCGATCCACAGATGTAAAAAATGCTTGTTGTTAGTCCAGAGTTCAACTGCTCAAATGAAATCCTATCGATCTCAGCCATGCTTTCAGGTATGTTATGTTTTATTTCCTCTTTTCCTTTTGTCTGTTGAGTCTTTATAACATGGTTTAGTAGGTCAGGCTGGTTTCAAATGCATGCCCGCCTGTCTCCTTGTGCGCAGGTGTATATGCGCATGTGTTGTTGGTCTTGGAACAGCATGTCTTGTGTATGCAAGTAGTGGCAGTCATTTGTGTCTAGTGAGGTTGTCATCAACAACTGTCTTGTCATGCCCCCGGTTGGCATGCACCGTAGAATTGCTGTAAGCAATGTTTTAAAAATCCCGACTGAGCGTTGCTTAGGCGCCCACCTAATCCCCATTTTATACCTAGCCGACCCGATTAGGCGCCTAGGCGCCTAGAATAATTTTACATATTATAGTGACTAAATTAAAGTAATTAGATGGTTGTGCAGAGTTGTTTGGTGTTGGTGATATCATGGGTTGTGCTTCTTAGTTGTTTGGTGTTATTTTTTAGGTTTTTTAAATATTTTTAATATAAGGAAATCCATATTTTGTTTTTATATATAGTAATATACCTATTAAAAATTAAACAAATAGAAAAATACAAATCCGATTAGTCCCCGATTAATCCTCGTCCAGTCCCCGAAGACCCTAACCGCCCGACTAGCGCCTAGCGATTTTTAGAACCTTGGCTGTAAGTGCTGATGCAGTTTCTCAGTTTTCTCTCATGAAGCAAATGGTGTGGTCTTGCCTCTATGCATCTGCTGACCTACTGTGGTAACCACTCTCTTTTTTTAGTACCCAATTGCTTTATAAGGCCTATGGAGGCGCAAAAGGCTGCTGATGAAGCGAAAACTAGGTTTGGGCATATTGACGGTGATCACCTCACACTCTTAAACGTGTACCAAGCATACAAGCAGAACAGTGAGTACTTTAGCTTTCATTCACTGTTGAACAGATATCATTGACCATACTATCAGGATTCAAATAGCCTTCATCTTGTGGGGTTGCAGATGAAGATCCATCTTGGTGCTATGAAAATTTTATCAATAGCAGGGCATTGAAGTCTGCTGATAACGTGAGACAACAGCTGGTACGCATCATGACAAGGTTCAACCTAAAGCTGTGCAGCTCAGATTTCAACAGCCGGGACTACTATGTCAACATCAGAAAGGCAATGCTGGCTGGATACTTCATGCAGGTAGCTCATCTGGAGCGTACTGGGCACTATCTCACTGTCAAAGACAACCAAGTATGTAGTAGAGTGCTTCCTTTCCTTATCCATGGTGTTTCTGTAATTGTTTTGGTACTGGTTGTTGAAGCATTTTTTGCGTTGCAGGTTGTGCACTTGCATCCCTCCAACTGTTTGGATCATAAGCCTGAGTGGGTAATATATAATGAGTATGTCTTCTCAAGTAGGAATATTATCCGCACAGTTACAGATATTCAGGGCGAATGGTTGGTATCTTTGTATTTGAATTTAGCTTCCCTTCTAATTTCTCTCCTTGGTTGGATTTGAATGTCTGATATCTGATCCTTTTATTTTTCTTATGATGTTGTACAGGTTAGTTGACATAGCACCACACTACTATGACCTAGCAACCTTCCCTCAGTGCGAGGCTAAACGTGCTCTGGGGAAGCTTTACAAGAACCGGAAGTGAGACTTCTTCATCCATTTCTAGCTTTAGGATGGAGCTTATTGAGCCAAAGTATTGTCTTCAGATGATGTGTTGTGAGACAAATGGCTCATCAACTGCTGTCTTAGGATTAAATTGAGTTGGAATTGTTCGATTGACACTATTTGTTTGTGATCCCAATTTCAAGCCTGAGAAATAGTATTGAAAAACATAAAATAACTATGGAAAACACACAATCAACCTTAATCATACAACCAGTAACTTGCAAGATACTCCATTTCCTTATTATTTTTTTCCTAGGCAATCATGGACCTTAGTCATTCACTCTCACTGGCTTGGTTTTGACTTCATCTCTTGGTTAGTTTGCTGTAGAGCTCATCTATCCCTCCCTGGACAATTTTAGATTAGGGTTCATGAGCTTATCTTGCTTGAAAAGTCAGTTAGTTCGCAGAAACTCGGGGAATTTGATATACCTGATAATACTTCAACAGTACATTTCTTTTCTTCTTCATTGTTGCAGTCACAAAATCTCTTTCCATGTCCAAGAGGCCAGGTTCCAGTATGACTCCCTTGATGTATTCAAAACCTCTCAGCTGGATCAAAGAAATTTATCAGTATCTAATAAAACATATTTAGACATTGATCGTAAGTTTTTTTTGGTGAATTTGGGCAAAGAAAATAGAAAGTACCCAGTTGGTGAAATGCATTACCTTGTTTCTCTCAGCTGTAAGCTTAAGCTCTGAGAGCACATAGGCTCTTAACTGTTCAAGACAACATAGGTCAGACAAGGAACCTTTGTGACCATTCTTTTTAGCCCAACTTTTGGTATTTTCTTCATGTGGCACAACGACTGCAACCAGAGACGACTTGAAGCTGTTCCCATAGACCCAGATCTTCAATGACATAAACACAAACATAACCGATCATCAATTGATTCAACCATGTTGAGTCTAACAGTAGAAATACATAGATGCTTACATCTTCAACGATCGGAGTGATACCATATGCATTTTCTAGATACTCAACAGCAACATACTCTCCTTGGGACAGTTTTATAAGATTCTTCTTCCTATCTATGATCTTAACGACTCCATTAGGATGCATTTCTCCAATATCTCCTGAAAAAGGGAAAGAACTTCAGAAATAGAATACGGGATTTGGATGAGAAGCTATACTAGATAGGAAATGGCTCAGATCGGGTACTCAACCTGTATGAAACCATCCATCTCTCATGGACTCTTTAGTCAGCTCTGGGTTTTTGTAATACTCAGAAAACAGAGTTTTGCCTCTCACACACACTTCACCACGCGGAGGATTCCCAAGTGGATCATAGCCCATATCTGCAACCTCCTCCAGGCGCATCTCGTTATGCACAGACACAGCTCCTACGGTTCCAAGCATGCACATTTCATCTGGAAAGCCTAGGGTGGTTGGCCCACAAGTTTCTGTCAGACCTGAAAGAAATAACCCATCAGTTTAGTGATCATTTTTGTATATGCACAAAGCATAGATAAGAGTTGATACGTTTTTTTTCGTTCTTACCATAGCCCTGGACTACAAAGGCACAGGAAGTCACTCGCAAGAACTCTTCCACCTCAGAGCTCAAGGGTGCACCTCCAGATACTATCAGTCGGAGCCTACCTCCTAACTTAGCTTTGACCTATGGGAATGAAAAGGAAAGAGAGTTAGCTAGAGCTTAGCATCAAAGCAATCTTGATGGCTTTATAGACAAAGATTGTGAATGCGCCCGAGTAATGACAGGAGAGAAGGCATCACCTTCCTGAAAGCTAACAGATCTGCCAATGGCGATGCTTCTCTATGCTTATACCCTGCGTTCATCCAACCGAGCTTACTGCATATCAATGTGTGTGTTCAACAATATTAGATAGTTGAATTGCAGACCAGTTCACTTGTTTAGATAAAATAAACAGAACACAAGCTTACCGTCTGTAGAGGAAGTCAAAAATCCATCTCCTCCTTGGATTGAGTTCTTGGAGAGCTGTTTTGATACCTGAAGTGGAAAGTGAATGAGCGAGAAGGGCCGAAGTTGTTCATTGACATTTTAAATTATGAAAGTAAATGTTTTTTGCATTTCCATGCCTTCGTGAATTCTTTCAAACACTCGAGGTACACCCGCTAGGAATGTAGGCTTCAACTCGACCAGATCATCCCTCAATGCATTCAAATCCTTCAAAAATGAATTTCACCATAGGTCAGCCCTCTATTACTGTACTTGTATGTTCACACATTCCAAAGACTAAAAAGAGCTTAAGCATTCAAAGTAGCAAAATACCCCATGGTAGAAGCCGACAGAAGCACCCTTATGATAAAAGTATTCCTCGATGGCACGGTCGAGGATATGAGCAAGGGGCAAAAAAGATAGATACACATCATCCACGGTCATCTACAGAAAATCAATAATACAGATGTGTGAGGGCAAATATGAGAAACAGTATACTAAATGTCCGAACTCTGAACAACTTGTTATTCTAACGATATATGATAAGAGATGCATGTTGAAACAAGTTTAGATAGCAGCTTATGTTCACCTTGTCTTCAAACTGTTCGAGAAAGAGATCTATTCCTTTTACATGTATGGCAAGCGTTTCATGTGTTAGCACAACACCTTTAGGATCTCCACTGGTTCCACTTGTGTACATAATGGTGCAAATGTCAGCAGGCTGAGGAGGATAAGTTTCTGACGGGTTTTGTTTCCCCTGAACAACAGACCCTTTGGAGCTCAGCACCACAGAAGGAATATAAAAAATCAACGGTAACACGCTTACTAGAAGTAGAACATATAAGTTCCATTTGTTCTGCATTTTGGTGGTTCTGATACAAGTTTCACACAAAACCAATTGATATATAGAGAAGCTAACCAATGCAAGGAACTCATCCCATGTGTAGGGTTTTGATCCATAGGTGGCAGCATTGTTCTTCTGCTCCTCTGTCAATGAAGTGAAGCAGATAATTGCTGCAACCACAACAAGATTGAGTCAAATGCTTCAAGCACTTGTGTCAGATAATAATTGTTAGATTAGTTGCTAAAAACTACATCATGTATTGTCCACTTGTGAAAAACTACATTATGCACTATCTTTTGACCACGGCTGTTTACTTACAAATTTTGGAATATTCCATTAGAATTTTGGAATATTCCGTTAAAATTAGAGACGTGGATGATACATAATGTAGTTTTTCGCACATGGACAATACATAATGCAGTTTTTAGCAATTAACCCATAATTGTTTGATGGTTCTCACATTTCACTCGCTGAACAGATTTGCAACCAGGGTTCAGTAGCTGCAGAAGCAAGTATCCAATCAGAATAATCCATAGCTACTGAGTTTAGAGATCAGACAGAAAAATAAGAAGGTTTCATATAAAATAGGTCATGTTTCTGGATGCTCACTTCTTTCAGTTTCTTGTCTTGGACAAAGACAAAATCAATCTCAGCATTATCTATGATAAAATCTACAGCACCAGGTCCTGTTTCCAAGATAAACGATGAGAATCGAAACTAATCAAAGTCATATTGCACAACAAACATTAGCTAACTGGAAGCATTAAGCTAGAAATTTCAGAAGTTTACCAAGGGTATCATAGAGAGGCACACAAACCAAACCGTGTGCATTACAAGCCTACACAACATTCAGATAGTAATGTTAAATCTTCGTCTGCAGCAATTTTTTAGTAAAAAAACAAGAGAGAGTGCTCAAACAAACAGACCTCCATTGACACAATCCATTGAGGGCAGTTTGCTCCATAAATTCCAACCTTGCAGCCCTATCCCATCAAAGTTGTAAGGTGAAGAAAAAGAACCCACAAATACAATTGACAAGCTAACCAGTCTAAGGCTTAATTTCACTTACTGGCTTAGCACCAGATGCTCGTAATGCAGAGCCAATGTTCAAAACCTCCTCATAAACTTCCTTGTATGTTTTCCAGACATACGGCCCTACCTGACAGTCAAATAGTTATTTACAAGGAAATACTTGACACCAACATACTACACTCCATAGCATTTTAACCACAGGTAATATACCTTTCCGTTAACAAATACACGCCATCCAAGCATCTTATTTGCCGGGTACTTCTCAGCTGTTGTCCTGAAACAGAGGTATCGAATGTTGTCAGGGATACAAACTAAACACAGCATCATATGGTCTAAACAAATTGAAATCTATCTGGCTAGTTAATTTTCGTGTGTAACAAGGGTGTAATAGAGAAGGTGACATGGGGTCCTGAATGCTACATACCATAGATTACACACACAATTATATGAACCCACATCAGTGATGTGAATGTAAGCAGATGAGTGTATGTAGAGTGCATTACCTGAAGAGATCCCAAGCAGTGCACAAATTGGGATCAAGTGGAGGAAACCCATCTTTGGACAAAAGATTACGATAGACAGGGCCAACAGATGGCTTCCCATCTTCGCCTTTCCTTCCATCCTCAACTTTAACTGCAAACATCTTCATTCTTCTTAGCCTCAATACCTGAAACACAATTAACTCTTCAGACACAGAAGCTTTTCAGGAGCTTTGGGTTTGGCTGGACAGTTCCAGTAGCTCCACCAATTCAAATTCACTTCCAGTTATACATTAATATTTGATTCAAACCAACAGCTACCAAAGGTGTCAATTGATGTGATCGCTTCTCAACCGAATCATTAAAACCAACTGCTTGAATGAAATATCAACGGAAAATTATAAACCATATGCTACATATTTGCAGGAAAAGTACGAGAAAAACAAGAGCCAAAACCCAAAAGAGCCTGCATACCAGAAACCAACAATAACATAAAAACAGGCAAGTTCAGTGCAAGCAATTGGTATATAGTACATAAATGAGGATTAACGAAAGAGTAGGGTGTGTGGGGGAGCTGACAGAGTCAAATTGAGAGAGATTGAGCTGTGGAAGTTAGGCGAAGGAGAAGAGGGCGCTGAAGATTCTTTCTCTCATTGCCTTCAGTGACAATGCAGTTTAAATGATTTGGGTGAAGCAGTCCGATGTTGTCGCTTTGCTGGTGCCCATCAATGATTTATCAGCTCCATTTAAGAATCAACCTGTAGCAGCAGCATAACACAACAGAGCAGACCTCACAATTATTTAATATGAGTAAATGGTATGAACTCATTTTCTTGGCAGTAAATGAATCTACCTACCCATACATCCAAAATTAAATGAAAACTCCATCTCCATGAATAGATAGGACAATGAGCATTCAAATGTGTTTACGCAATTTCATTAGACCACCTGGTATCGATCAAGATTGGCATGTGATGCAATTACTTACCTGTTGTGAAATGGGTGCAAGGAACAGATTGAAACTGTTAAGTTTGTCCCAAAACCCATGTAGGAGATATCAACTTCTGGGGACTTATGCTTTGAAGATTTCTCATAGCTTGAGCATGACCATACTAATCTCCAACATGAACACGACTTAACAACAGACAGAAAGGAAACACTAGTGTTGATGGGTGTATGGCATGCACCATTGACAGCACACATTGATACAAACAGTGAAAACTGAAATATTGGTCGATATTTCATTTTGCTGTCTGAAAATGGACAGTCGCCCTCTAACAAGAAGTGACTGCAGACAATATTGTCCACGTGCGAAAAATTACATTATGTATTGTCCACGTCCTTAATTTTAACGGAATATTCCAAATTTTGTAAGTAAACGACCGTGGTCAAAAGGTAGTGTAGTTTAAAAGCGCGGACAATACGCAATGTATTTTTTTTTTGCAAGTGGACAATACATAATGTAACTAGGAATACAATAAATTAAGCGGTGTGCTTTTTGGCGCAAGCCATGTTGTTGTTGATACCGTTAACATTGTTGAGGAAGTTGCAAGACACAATGGAAGAATTTGGCAGGAGGACATCAAATTCCCTTAAATTTGAATTGCAATTGCGATTTCCAGTTTAGATATTAGATGGGTTGATCTATTGTATCATCTTTCTAGTAGCCAAACTTCAGTTAGGTCTAGCACCTCTTAGATCAAACTTACATCGCATTTACGACATCATCTCTCTCTAATTAATGCTAACATAAATAGTTGACAGCCATGGAAGGGCCTAGGACTTTAGGAATCGATTTAGCTCTAGCTGCAGCAACCTACACTCTGGCCTTAGCTTATACACACAACACAACACAACATGTTTTAACATATCCTCACAACCAAAAACACCAACCATTTAATGGCACACATGTTATGGTTTTCCTTTAACAAATCTCAATCATGATCATCAAAGCACCAATCCTTTCTATTTATCAGTCAAACACCTCTCCAGTGGTCCTGCCAAACTGAAAGAAGATTCTCTCTCTCTCTCTCAAGAGTGAGAGGGAGAGAGAGAGAGAGCTTTAAGCAGGAATTGTAATTTGTAAGAGCATTTCATGGAAATAAGGCTATCTGAATATGAAAGCCTCTTGAGGTCTAAAACATAACCATTTTATACATTTTAGGGATAACTTTGAGACCTAACTTTGTTTATACCTCATTTTTGCGTCTTTAACTTAGCTCGACCTTTCGTTCCACTTCTTAACTGTGACCTTTCAAAAATTTATAGAACCAACGTAAAGGTGAGGGTTAACGTCATATCCTAGCCCTCACCTTGACCTCATTTGCACGTCCTAACTACGGTCGACCTTTTGTTGCATAAACTACCAAAAACTTATGCATTCACGAGTGCATTTTGGAGGTTGGAGTACTCAAACAAACGCATCCATGAAGTCAGATAAATTTCGTCATTTTACGTCAGGTTCTACAAGTGTCTAAAAAGTCACAGTAAGGAAGTGGAACGAAAGGTCGAGAACATTTAGGATTCGAAAACGAATCATACTACAGGGTTAGGAAACAAGGTTTCCCCTACATTTTATATCCCTGAATGTGCAGAAAGGAGTTCAAAGCATGGTACATACTAATAGTACAGATAAAACAAGTTCCAAACAAGACTGAGCACAACAACAGAACCCATATTAGTAGTCTCTAATATTATGCTGATGAAATTGGAAAAAGCAACTTGATCATTCATAAATAAAATAAGGTAACCCTATGAAATTCAAAACAAGTCATTTTGCAACAAAACCCATCACTGATTACTTACTTGGTTTTTAGATGGAACCCATCTGACATGAACTCATTCAAAGGTGCCAGCGCAAATTGTTGGACCTTGACTCAATCAATAATATGTTATCAAAGAAAATGAAGGTGCCAAGAGTTTTGAGGACCACGAAAGTCCACCACCCATCCTCGTAGAGGGCCAGTCGTCAAGAGCTCTGACCCATCTTCAGTAACCAAGCTAATGCACTGAACCACTACATTCTTCTTCTTCTTCTTCTCTGATGATGATTTGGTGATTGGGCCAGAATTGTGTCTCTGTACTTCGTCGCTGGTCACTTCGACCTCAGTCAGTTGCTGCTTCACTCTCTCTCCGCCGACCATACTGTTCAGATTTTCAAAAACATTTTAATTGTTGTAAATGAAGATGGACCCCCACACTTCCCTTCTTAGATAAGGTTTTTGATCTATGTAGTGGACAAGTTTTGATCAGAAGTCGATTAACTCTCAGGCACTTCATTTAGAAAATAAAGTCAATTATATATATATATATATATATATATGGAAGGTTGAGCATTCATCACTGTGGTGTTCTCTCATAAACCATTCTCAGGCTTCTTCTTGTGAATAAAAGATACTATTTTTTATTAATTATGAAAAAGAGTGTACAAAAATATAACCTCTTGAAAGTTTTTTTGTTCACAAACTCTATGACAATTAGTCGGTGTCACACTCAGTTTTAGAAACAAAAAAATCAGTATTACTGGAAACCGCTCAAGATGGTGGATAAACGCTGCTTGATCATATGGTGGGGACTCTTCTCGTCGTGATGAGTACGATCAAACATACCAATGGGAGGACAGGCTTGCACCAAAGACCTCTCCCGGGCATAGTCCCTAAAGCCTTGGACGTCGTTAATTCCTTTTGGCGAGACTGCTTCCCAGCCCTTCCCGATCTTCTCGGTGTTCTCCAGTCGACCCTCTCTTTGTGTCTTGCATCGTAGATGGGACAATCCATGAAGTACCGGTCGATCCACTCATGGAGGATTGACCTACCTCCCAAGTGGTCTGGAGTGGCTCCCCAATCTCATCCGATGTAATCCATGATTTAGGTACAGTGTTCAAGATTACAATTGGTCCTCTTTCTCGAGGTAAGGAATCCTTAGGTGTAGTGTTCGGGGTCAAAACTGAAAATCCGATGGGATGGATGGTGTCGCTTAGGGTCGTGGCATTAGAGCATAGCGTTATGGAGCCACCAAAGTCATTGGAGTAAAGGTTCGATGAATTTTTAACTGCATATGCTGCTGATCGGGTAGCTGATCGGTAGAAGGCACATGTGCAGGTCCAGGCACAATTTCAGGACCTGGCGGTGCAAATTCGGGCGTTGTCCAATACGACGCCGGTAATTCAACAGGAGGAGAGTTCGGCCCTAGTCGACCGACAGAGGGACAGGTCCGTTCCTGCGGTATCTGCTGTAGGGTCTGGCGGAGACGGGGGGCCTAGTACCTCGTTTCGCGCGCCTCGACTTTCCTCGGTTCGATGGACGTTCGGATCCGAAGGTTTGGTTGAATCATTGTGAGGGGTATTAAAAGGCTCAGTGAACCATTGTTCATTCATACTGACCTTTCGTGGTTGAGGAGCATGTTCCTCGATGCACATCAATGTAATCGATTTAAAAGATATAATATTGCACCTTAAACTAAAAAAAAATTATATCCTGATGGTGGGTTTCTATACAAAGTAAAATCTTAGGAATTGGTCATCTCCCTACCCATTACGTTGCATTTATTAGTGGACCATATGTGAGGATGACCGACATCATGTTTCCCTAGAGATTGGCTTTGTCCAATCCTACTCCTTCGTCACACTACGAGCATCTTCTTGAGCAATTGTCGCACCTCTCAGGTCCCCATGAGTTTTCTTCGAAGATCAGGGACTCATAGTTGACAATATATATTAACTCGAGTAGAGTCGTGGGTGGTAGTATGTGAACCTCATTTGTTATTACAACTTTGGTCTTTGATTGTTCAAACCTGAATCCCCCGAGTATTTTATCTAAACTAGAGTGGTGGATATGACTGGACTATAATCTGATTCGCTTATTATATGTATTATCCTTTTGGGATTTTGATAAAATTACCGTTTGTTCTCAAAAAATTAATAGCATAGAGTGAAGCATTAATTTCTTTCCTATAATAAAAGAGAAAACAACGGAAAAAGGACTAGAGGAAAAAACAACGTCAACGCTTCAATTAGGGTTTCAAATCCCTCGTACGTCTCTTCTCCGTTGATAACGTCGACCACCACGCCCTAGACCAGCGCATCTCCGCCTACAGGGTGCTACTCCTCATCTTCCACGCTCCACTTCAACCACGTTTTTGCTCTTTCTATTTATTTTCGTCCCGTACGTTTTTGAAATCCTAAGCCGATTTTTTTTACTGTGATGACGTGATCGTCGGCGAACGGTCAACTATCCAGTGACGGTGAGGGGTTCGACGTGGAACTCTTGAGGGAACCAGCGGGTCCACTCTCGGATTCGGTGAAGGACAATGTTTGCTGTGTCTACAACCGTGGCAACCGATCTCACCTCGGGGAAACCCTACTTTCTGATGATGGCGAGGGTCACCCTCAACCAAAGGCCTCGGTTGACTGATCGACAGGGGAGTCTGATCCGATCATCGAGGCGATCATTGTTCCACCGATCCTACCTCCGATAGCTCCTCTAGGGGAAACCCTAGCAACCGGGAACATCGAGTCTAATAGTCAATGGGTCGATATTATTTTGGCAGCGTTAGCTGTTCCCTGACAAATGTCCTCTCAGACATGGTTTATTTGCTAGGATCTACGGGTGCCGTTTCTTCCTTGGAGAATCGATCCTCGTCAAACTATAGGGATCACACTGTTGTCACACAACCGACTGCTTTGGAGTCTCCCCTTCCCCATGTTGCAGTGGGTCGGACACCATCGCCTCCACGAGCTTCTCCATACAGTAAGGATGAGATACAACAGAGGAGAAGGGCGATGAAGCACAGGTATCCGAAAGCATGCCACCGAGGGCTAATGCGTTTTAGTCTGGTACTTGGGCCCCGCCCTCGTATCCGAAAAGGGGGCAGGACAACGGGAACCGCTACCGGAAGTACTCACCCGGGGTCAGGATTGACGAGAGGAAGACGATAATACTAATCTATGTGCAGGTGTAAGGGAGGAGCATAACCAAATGCGGGGGCAGCAGATAGTACCCCAACCTCAAAAAATGGATGAGGAGGGAGATCGGGAGCCGCAACTGGAGGTGCCGCAGCCTCCACTGGAGGAATGAGAGGCCCGAGTGGTAGTGGGAAGGGTCCGTCATGTCCTATACCCACAGACCCGGGACTGACGGTGCGGGAAAGGCTCGAGAAAACCACCATACAAGCACTTACTTTAATTTTATATTCAGTTTGCTACTTTTTTATGTTCGGTTGGATTTGGTTAGTTACTTTCCGCTTGGACTGCTTAGTTTATTTGGATCATGTTGATCGTAGGAACTTTTATCGTTGTCTAGGATGCAAACTAGACTATTTGTACGGATTCAAAGCGCCGAGTGTCCTACGGAAGGCCCGGACTTACTCTGTTCTCAAGACTTTCAGTCCACCACTTCTACCGGTTACCCAACATTTATAATGCATTTCCTACGTTTCAAAAAAAAAAAATTATTTCCTATTTTTTCTGCATCACGTTACTTTTCATATTCTCTTATGCAGCCCTGATCTTAAGAAAATTACAAAGTTCGTCCTTCTTCAACCTTCACACATAACCTGACATGTTTGTTTCAATCTGAAATTCTCGGCCTTCGCTCAATCTCTCTCTCCTACCCTCTGATCTAGGAAGCAAGAAAAATGGCAACCCTGTCCGCCACCCGACCGTTAAGAATCACATCGTGTTCTCCGAAATTGCAACCAAAATCCGTCCGAAACCCACGGTTTGTTCCTCTCGGAGGCCGAGAATCGGCCGTATGCGGAAGAAGCACAATCCATTATTCTCGGAGAAGGACGGCCGTTGAAGCTTCGAACCCAAGTCCAGGTGCAGCGTCTCCGGGGCTGTACTCGGCCCAGAAATTCGAGCTGACTCCTCAAAACGTGGACTTGGTTCTGGAGGACGTTCGACCTTATCTGATTTCCGATGGAGGGAACATAGAAGTTGTGTCTGTGGAGGACGGCGTCATATCCGTTAAGCTCCAAGGTTTCTTCTCCTTTTCACCTTCAGCTCATACTTCATGCTTGCGAATATTCTATTTTTTTCCTTTTTAACTGATTTTTATTGGCCTTTGATTTTGACTTGATGGGTTTAGCAGGGTTGAGAATTGTATGAAATTTACACTAACAATTGAACTGTTTGAGGAGTAAAAATAGTTTCTTCTGTGGGTTTTCTCTTATATGCAAATGATGTCAATTACTTTGGTATTCTGAACTGAACTGGTTTATGAAGTTTTGAGCTGATATGTAGTTGGGTTGCAAGTGGATATAGAGTTAAATTTGGACATGTAGTTTGATGTTAAGGATTCTGGTTTGATGATGATCTGTGAGATTTATGTTAACAATTTGTTGCATACCTAAAGTTTCTCAACATTGTAGACACAGCATATAGTTGTATGGGTAACCCTGTTGAATCCTGATTGTGATCAGTTGCATTACGATTCGTTTTCTGTGTTGATATATGCTCTAGCAAATACATCTGATCAAACCAGAAATTATTTCCACTAGTGAGAGTTTCTGATATAACCAATAGAACGTATTATATGGTAATCAGACCTAACATTGACAGATTGAGGTTCTCGTGTTATCATATTTTAGAAGCATGCACTAGCAATTAACCAATCTGCGTATCTTTAGGTCATTTCCGTGACTAATTTCTGTAGTGGTATATAAAGCAATTGTTTTCAAATTCTTCCTGAATATGATTCTTTGTTTGGCTATCCTGTGGGTGTTCAAAGTTTCTTACCAGATTGTTAGTATAAAGAAGCATATACTGTATAAGTAGATACAGAATTGCTAAAAGATGTGAATTATGGTTTTAGTTTTGGTTTTTGAAACAGCAACAATAAGCATACATAACCACGTATTAAACAGGAGCCTGTGGGAGCTGCCCTAGCTCAACAACTACTATGACTATGGGCATTGAGCGAGTGCTTAAGGAAAAGTTTGGTGATGCTATCAAGGACATTCGCCAAGTATACGACGAGGAACCGGGAGCGACAACTGCTGAGGTAAGTCTTCTTCTAAGATCAACTAATAAAATAAGAAATTAATAAGTAAAAAAAATCCAGAATATTCACCTCCCTTAGTTTTCCCCTTCTTTATAGGGTTCAAAGAGGAAGAAAATTAAGGGAGATGGAAATTATGGATTTTTGTTTTTTATTCCATTATTTTTTGAAGAGTAAAATCATCATTTTGAAACAAATTTACACAAAATGCAACAAAAAGGCTAGTTCGAATACATTTTTTTTTGTAATTACCAAATAAGAGGGCTACTATTTGCAAAAAGTGAATACCTTGGGGTACTTTATTTGCAATTATCCTTAAAATCAACTATATCGCCCCATTGAGGATGTTAAATGATCGTGACAATTGTTTATTATCTGCACCGGCAGGCAGTAAATCGTCACCTGGACATTTTGAGACCAGCAATTACAAACTATGGCGGAAGTGTGGAGGTATTATCTGTTGAGGGCGGAGAGTGCCTCGTAAAGTATGTTGGTCCTGAATCCATTGGCTCGGGAGTCAAAGCAGCCATTAAGGAAAAATTCCCAGACATTGTAAATGTTGAACTTACTAGCTAGGTTGCTTTTGATTTCTGTATCCCAGAGATTCATGACCCAACCCCAAAACTTATGCTACCGTTACAGATCAAACTTTGCAACCTTTTTGAAACCTGGTGCTAGTTTGTACATGTGTGCAATGATATAGGCACTGTTTATAGTAGTGTAAACATATTGCATTTGTATTGCTTGGGCCTCTTACTCGAAGGCAAATAAATTATTTATGTTTCTGCTGTGGTTATCTTACGAGTCACATTCCAAATGGAAAGAGTAACGATTGCCATTGAGATGCATCACATTTCTGAAATAGCTTAATTTTCCAAATCATGCTATAAATCATAAACATTGGCTTCTGTTGGAAACTAGTGCGGATAGACAAGTTTGTTGTCTGTATAATGCAGGGACAATATCGGTAAACTTGTCCTAGTCAAGAACAGGTTGGAACCGATATGCTAGGCAGAGTCGTCCTTGGCATCGTAACCAGCATCAATGACTGATTTCAGGAGGCGTGATAGGTTGGTCAGGAACGGTGTGTAGACGAAGTAGCAAGTGACTGTCCAAGAGACAATGCCCTGCATAAAAAAAACATTCTTAGTTTTTATGGGGAAAAACTGGAGAAGCAGAAAAGGTCTTTGGGGGTATAGTATGGTACCTGACCAAAAAGTGCAAGGTTGGCTTGTGGGTAGTCCCAAAGGTGGAAGAACCTGAAGGTGAAGTAAGAGCACACAAATTAACAAAACCACTGAGTTGCTGTCTAGATATAGACCTGACAATCTTTCTTATACAAGACCTGATGTGAGATGTGTACAACCAGACTCTAATAATACTTGTTATGAAGAACAATGATATGCATATTAGACATCATTTCGACTTCAAGAACTATATCAACATTCTCTGAACAGTATATTTACCTGATATAAAACCAAGATGGACATGTATATACGAAATAAAATCTTAGGGTTAATTGTCAAAACTCACCCTAAAGTATTGTCCACGGTTAAAAAGACCTTATCTTTTGTCCACGCTTTTAAGGTGCACAAAGTATTATCCACCGTCATCTGTTATAAAAAAAGTAATTGTCCACTAACTACTGAATGCATTGTATGAATTACCCTCAAAACTATTGAATGCATTATGAATGGCCATAAATCTACTGCAAAATGATGAGTGTTATAAAAAATAATAAGCCAAAGTTGTAACCCGTTGCTTCCCACAAAACGACATTAGACAATATTTTGTACACTTTAAAAACACGGACAAAAGATAAGGTATTTTTCTAGCCGTGGACAATATTATAAGGTAGGTTTTGACAATTAACCCAAAATTTTCTTTAGGAAGAAGGGTAAGTGGTTTGAGTGATTACTTGATGATGGAAATTTCAGCAAGAGGGCAAGCAAGTCCCACAAGGCAAGCTAAGGTGAAGCCAAGCCAAGTCCTGTCCAGAGAGTACCATACAAACTCCGCCATTGCAAACAAAAGATAGGCCTCAACATTAGCTGCAACTCCAGCTTTGTACATCTCCGCACTCAATTCTATAAACACCAACAGCACACTGACCATCATTCCAAACGTTAATAAACCGTCAAGATCTTCTCATTATGAAAATGCAGTAAATTTGAGAGAACTGACATGAGCGACAAACCCGTCTTCTCCAAGCTTCCTTGGGTAGCTTCTTTGGAGACCCTTTCGTCTAAAACCAGCCGAATCAACCCAACAGTAGCGTAAAACAATCCAAGCAGACCAGGAACCTATGGACGGGAAAGCTGAGACGTTTCAAGAATCCCCAACACATGCACATATGAGCTTATGAATAGGAGGAACTTACCCAGATGTTGGTATGTAGAGGACCAATGTCAATCGACCCATTTCTGTAAACCACGAGATCGACCCTCGAATGAAGGCCGTCGATGAGGGGACCTAGGAAGAAACCCGATCCAAAGAGAGACAGACCAATGGAGGGCCAAGTCTTACTGAGACCTGGACTTGGTGCAGGCTTGCCGCTCTGGTTTCTCAGGCTGCTGCAGTAAGGTGTATGGGTGCGACGAGGAAGGAAGCCCGAACCTGGCAAGCGCAAAGCAAATCGAGCTTGCAGCATATTTTCTCAACTTCTGCAGGCTTCAAGGTTCAGTGCCAAATGATTGGTAGATAATGGCTCTGATGAAGTTTGTAAAGCTCAATTGTGAACCGCACATTTATATACTGGAGACATTTGTCACAAGCAAATTGAAAAGAGTGGACCGTATCCCCCAAAAGTTCATATAATTGGGGTATAGTATTCATTAGCTTTTCATGAAAACATCAAGAGATAAGAGATCAACTGAATGTCATACATTATCAGCAGAAGATATCCAGTGACTACTTACAAAATAATCTATCAGGACACTGATTAACTCAAGTTGGTACATAAAATCTTCACAGGGGTTTTGATTGTTAGGCTCTAACTTTCTTCCTACACAATCAGCGTGTGCTATTATAAATAAGATCGCTCCTGCATATGCCAAGAGCCGGTGTGGAAGATTGGTGAACCTGAAGCAAAATTCCAGCTACCAACTTCAAATGTTACTCAATGACGACATCATATTGAAGTCTACCTGATTCTTCAACACTAATTTGCTTGCTCGCTAATAAAGTTATAGTTCTGAGGCCTTCAGCTTTCTTGGCTTTTTATGAGCTGGAGATGACGGAGCTTCAGACAATCTTCCAGTTATCTATTTACAAAATAGAAGAGGAACATTAGATGTAATTGAATAGAAAACGAGTTAAATGTTTACTGGGAAAAGAAATGGAATATGTACCTTGCGCTTTTGGTCCTTTTTGCCAACTCTATCTCCTGAAATCCCAACTGCCATTATTAAAATAGTATTACAGAAAAGGGCTCAAAAGGATATAAACTGAACGGAAAAAACAAACAAACTCCATCTATGTTCTATTACCTCCAAAACCTATGGAGTCTGGAACAAATGTTCGATCCTGATCTCCAGCACGGCCAGAACGCTGTCAAGTGAATCAAACGTGTTTTACATATGATGAAATTAGTATGCTTAAACACCCATTAAGAAAGAAAAAAGATTTGTCTACTGACCTTAGGTGTGCCTGGTGCTTCAGTGTATGGACCGTCTCGCAAAGATGATCCTTCTCCTGCCTCCTTGTATTGCACCTGGTTATAAGACACGGGTTACCATTTCACCACCCGTCGTTAACTTAAGTAATTTGAACAAGTGTTTGCAGAGGATGGAGTACAGTCAAGTACCCAATTTATCATGGGTATATGGTTTGATTTTCTACTTTTTAATGTAGTGGTATCACTTCAAATAGAAAATAACTTTAGATACACAAGCTATAAATTTTTCTACCATCAATAGCTTTTATCAATTCTGCTGCAAAAGATCTAAGGTTAATTGCTAAAAACTACAAAAAGTTGTCTAATTGCTAAAAACTACATTAATTTCAAAAGTGGACCAAAACATACAATAAGTATTGTCCACATTCTTCTGTTAAAATAATGAACATAATATTCTGTTCTGTTAACCCCTAGAGGATATGTGGACATTACTTATAGCATTGAAAAGTACTGTGGTCAAAACATATGGGCCTTGTAAAGTACTGTGGACAAAACATATGGGTCAGTACTTAACAGAACAGAAGTCTGGACAATACTTGATTGTATGTTATTGCCACTTTTAAACTCAGTGTAGTTTTTAGCAAGTGAACAAAACTGTGTTGTTTTTAGCAATTATCCCAAAGATCTAATACCCAATTTCACAAGAGATGATCTGAGAAGGTAAGTCTTTTCTCTCGCCGGAGTCGACGTCGCCCTCGCCAAAGACTCAGGCCGAAGACCTTACTGAAGTCCAAATCTGATTAGGGTTCTTCATATTTGGTTCCAGATTTGTTGTTTCGGAAATAAGGGATTTGGTTATGAATTTGATTTTAGATTCGGAAAAAAGGGATTTGGTTCCATATTTGTTGTTCCAGCAATGGTAAAATCGCTGAAGAACAATATACCAAAATTCATATTTTTGACGAACAAAGAAGTAACAAAGGAAAAAAAACTTAATTAAGAAATAATTAATTAATTAAACACTAATTAATGAATAATGATTAATCATAAACTAATTAAGGAATAATGAACTAATGAAGGAATAATGAATTATTTAAAGATTAATTAAGGAATCATGAATTAATCAGAGAAGAAATAATTAATGAATTGATCATATTATTTAGATTTAATTAAAACATTAATGAATTATTAAGGATTTAATGAAGTAAGGGGGTATATTCTTCTTTTAATTCATCAGTCTAAATTTGAATTGAAACACATAAGGGTAAATTTGTCATTTCAGTTTCTCCAGTTACATTTTTCTGACAGAAGTCGGTTGGCAAAACTTTAGTGTAGTCACTCAGCGTGGACAAAACTTTGTGCATGCATCCATTTGTGGACAAAACTTTAATGTAGTTTTGGACAATTAACCCTAAAAATTATGTCATGCAATACCTCTTTCTGAAGATTCTGTAAAGTCAAAATTTCTTTTCTCAATTCAAGATGCTCAGCACAAACAGCTTTTGTCGGAACTTTTGGTTTTAAATTAACCTGCAACACAATGGTATATCATTTCTCTTTTTCAAATAAAGGAACTATTAACGGGAAAAAGAATATGTAACTAATAATTTAGGGAGCAATGGAGAATGTACGAACCCCAAGATCTTGCAAAGTTTGCTCAACTCGCTTAACAGTCCGAAGTCCAGCAGATGCATTTGCAGCATGCACCATTTGTTCAAGTCCATAGGTTCTTAAATAAACACGAAGCTGAAAATTATAGGCACAAGTTAGATGTCTTCTCAAGTATAGTAACATGTAGTAACAAATTTTCAGAAACAAATCAACTTTTTAACCGATGCCAGTAACATACCATGCGAAGAGAAGCCAAGGTAGAAGTGTTATCTGGTATTACTGGTGATGGTGAAACAGTTGCAGATGAAAGCTGAACATTAGAAGCAGGTGATACAGCCTTCTCAGAATTTTCTGGACCGGCATTTGACATGACATGCAATTCAGACTCTTCTGCTGCCTATGATACGCAAAATCAATTGATTAGATTACGGTAAGACTCATCCTGAGACCATTCATGCTAGGAAGAAACCTTTATCATATTCCCAAGATAGAAGGCATGTATCCTTTTAGTGAATAAAACTAACAGAAACTGACACTTAATAGACGCCAATAGATGTAATATGACTGCATAGATGCAATTAACATATGTAACGCACATGAATTATAATGTGGAAAGCACCAAAAGTAAAGAGCAGAATTATGTTTGTGGAAGCTTTTTTTTCTACTTCTAACCCACTTTAGAGGCTTTCATTCACTAACCAAGTTTTCTATCAATGCAATGTGACTGCTGCTTATCCAAAGATAATTGGAAAAACAAATGCACAGAAACAAGTGTGAGTCTTTTGAACATGGATGTCATAAAATTTGAGATATACCATTTCTAATCCAAATACACTCTACCTAACCCTTCAAATAGTGGTTATGAGACACTAATTACCAGCCATAAGAGGCATAATTTCTGATTCCACACTTACCCTAGCAGCCATTCGCGACTCAGAAATTCTTTTCGCTTCAGCAACAACCTGATAAAAATAAACAATAGGTAATGTACATGTATATCTATGAGACTTAGGTAACCAGCAATATAACCCCATTATGCTTAAAATTTCAAACATGACGGTGTTTCATCCCCAACTATGAAAACAAAAAGTATTATAGTAACCTCAGTATCTTTTCTTTCTTGCTGCTTTGTCTGGGAGAGGACCATCGACAAAGCACGCTTGCGCTCTATCTCTTGTGAAACATTGTAGGATTCCTACACCACGTAGGGAAAATTAGAGGGAGAGAATTAAGGTTATAATGGAATATTTAAATATTAAATAATCAGACACAAGAGGATGGTATAGAGTGGCAGGAGGGGAGAGAACAACTAAGAACTGTGACCTACTAAAATAAATCATAAAAATATCTAGCAATACAGTACTTAGTTGCACACCTTAACAAGTGGGTTCCCAGCAACGTCTGTTGGAGATGGAGCCCTAGCAATCAATATGGCTCGAGATACTAGAAATAGAGAGAACCACAATTAACAAGAAAATTATCAGATGACTGCAGAAAGATCAATTGTGGAGAAAATAAAAACATGAAGTCTAAACTAAATATAAGACATCATACAATTACTCATAAAAAAACATGATAATTGGTCAGTTGTGGTGCTCATGAAACTGGATAGATAAATACCACTATAATAACGGTCCTTCAGTTCCTCTACAGTTCGAGATGATGGGAACCTGTCAGCTATGAGAATGAAGCGAAGATCGAACCGTTCACACAGATCAAACAATTTATCAGTCTCTTCCTTGGTCCACATCTGACAAAATAAGATATGGCATGGGATAATTAGATAACTGGCTCAGGACAAAGTGCCATAGACAAACATCAATTTGAAGTCACTATACTAATGCCATGTTAGGCCTTGCAAAGCAAACCAACTCAAAGATGCAACACACATCTAGAGATTATTAAACATGACAGAAGAGAACCCAGGGCATAATACACAATAGAATAACCGTACAGTACATATACGTTGCATAAAGCAATGGATTTTGAATGCTAAAATCACATTTATTTAGCATAACCAATAGGGAAATTTTAAGCTAGTGAATGAACAAAGATGCAAGTTGATACCTACAGGATCAGTCAAATGCTTCTCATACTCCTCATCTGTGTACTTAATAACCTCCACAGACTGCACAGAGATCAATCAAACTAAACTTTATATGCATTGACATGAAATAGTAAAAGAAAAGGTACCAATAGATTCAAATGTAAGAAAACCAGGGTAATACACAAAAGCTAATTATATATGAATGTGGCAAAGACGGCACAAAACACTTCACACACAGCATCACCTTGTTATACTTGGCAAAGGAATAGTCATCAGTTGGCGAAACACCATTTACAACCCTAACCTGCAAAGTGCAAGAGACCCAAAGGCTTAATGGACAAACTCATCCTCACATTTCCCGATTACGTACAATAGGAGTAAAGTCCAGAGAAGCACAGACACTAACCCAGTGGTAAAGCTTCAGGTCATCTGTTCGAGCAGAACTGGTAAAGGAAAGCCATTGCCAGGTGATCTAAACCCCAAAATTTAAAATTTATCACTGAACAAAACCAAATTTCTAAGAATTACAAGTACAACTGTTAAATCAAGCACACAAAACTAAACAGCATTATGCAAAAATGGGATAATTTCAGATGGGCAAAATGTAAAACCTTCTCGTCAGAGGGAGGCCATTTCTTCAATTGAGCCGTACCAATGGAAGGCATGAGAGGCGCCAAGCCACCAGTAAGCGCATAAACCTAGAATTCGGGAGTGAAAATGAGCATTGACCAGAACTTGGCTCGAATTAAGAACCTGCTACGAAGATAGAGAAAGACACAATACCTCGCGCGAAATGCCATCTGGTTTTCTCTGAGAATCCTTCTGGGTTCTAGGCCTCTTCTCTTGCGTTATGGGCAATGAATTTTTGGGCAATCCCAGAATGTCCTTCGCATCCATGCTCCAACTCCCCTGTAGCTAAGGATGCTCGCGATGCAGAACTTCAAATTTCACGATCAATGGCGAAAATCAAGGCTATTGAAACAATTGGGGAGGTGTAAATTAGGGCTTTTCTTCGAGGCGCCAAAGTTTTGAGCTGAAGGAAATCGGAACTGGGATTCTCGTTAATCCACCCGATGCCTAGTCACTTAAAACGCCTCCATCAGTCACCGGTGGGAAGCTCTTTTGGAGATTATACCGTCTTTACGTGGATCGGTATTATAACCGCCTTCAAGTGAGTCGATATAATGGCCGCTTTTGTGTAGGCCGCTTTTGTGGCCGCCTTTATGTTGGTCAAAATATTTCCACAACTTCTCCAGGACCTTTAGAGTCGGCTCAACGTTGCATGACTCCCCTTGGCTCCCGTCCTCAACGAGCAGGCTTCTCGACCTGAAATGAGTATGTTCTCCTCATTCCACATATTATTGAAGTGCTCTCGATTTGCTTTACCGTCGTCGACACGATGTCCTGAAGTCATTACCACGCCTAGGCGAAGGGGATCTCTGTCCGTCAATGCCTACCATACAGTATCGACGAGGACCCTAACTCTCGGCGGTCGAGGCTCAATGGAGAATGGAAACCTATTGGGCTTAGAAACTGGCGGTTCGTTTGAACTTTCCTCGTTTTGGAACTCGTCTTCCAACAAGCTAAGACAACCACCCAATGGGGTATTTAGATCCTTGGTCTTGTTTAATTGAGCTTATCTACTGTTGTCGATTGTCTCCTATTTTGTATTATAGGAGTTGTTTGTGTAGCTTAGGACGTCAGTACACCTATTTTCAATGGGGGTTCCTGACTAAAATATCGGCTATAGGTGAATTATCTCAGTATTTTGTATCGCGACTCTTCACCTGCCGCAACCGCGTGTTCTTGCTCAATCCCCCTCACTTGCCACAACCATGTGCTCCTGCACAATCCCCATCCCCTCCCTCCTCAATTGCTATAACCAATGCATGGCTTTCTAAGGCCCTCCGAGTTGTGTAACTACACTATTCTCACTTAGTTACCAATCCTTGTTGGCAGACCAAGTCTATACAAGACCTAAATCAATCACTTCTCTCACACATCTCGTAGTAATAATAATAATAATAATAATAATAATAATAATAATAATAATAATAATAATACTCTTATGTTCGGTCCATATACCTTTTGTTACCTTTATGTTTGTTTAATAGATTTTGGTACTATTATGTTCGGTCCACAAGGAATCAGACAAGGGACGAAGTTGGAGATAACGTAGCCAAAGCCGGTGTTTCTTCGGGGAGTCCTGCTGCAGTGAAGCCACGACAAGGGATTGGGGTCGAGCCCGATCTTCTTCCGGTACCTGCGCCGGTGGCAACAGCAGCGGAGGAGCAGGTCGGCCATGTTGTAGAGACGGGGAAGTTTGGTTTAGACGGCAGAGACGGCCCAGACAAGGGCAACGCTGTTCCGGTGAAGGAGAAACTCTGTCCTCCTGGCAGTGTTTCCTTCGAGTATAGCGATGCTGAGATCTATATCCGAAATCTCTCGTACGCTACGTCGGAGGAATGGTTGAGAGCAACCTTTTCCCCTTTTGGAACGATCGAGCTCGTTTCTGTTCCTCGGAAAACAAACCGGTCCGGTAAGGTTTTCGGTTTCGTCCGTTTTTCTTCGTCGACAGCAACCCTCCAGGCAATTGAGTCGTATCATGGACTCAAGGTGAATGGGTACGTCATGTTCGTAGCTCTCTCCCGGCGTAAAGTCTTGAATACCGGTGCTCCTATGCTTGTTTCGTCTGAGGAAGCAAAACAGAGCATTGGCTCTGTTTTGGGGGAGATGCGAAACTCGGATGCAGACGCTTTTGCAGCCAACAGGGTATGTTCTCCGGCGGTTTCAGTGCACCTTGAAGGCGGAACTGCGATTCAGATCGATTGGGTAGGTTTCCAGGTTCGGGTGGACATGGCGTCCCTGCCGGATTCCGGCGACATCTCTCGTCGTTTTTTTGAATCTTTCGCGACGAATCCGGGGAAGATCGTGGCTTCCATGGATCATGGGATCGCGAAATCCCTTAATTTAATTTCACGTGATTGTAGGGATACACAACCGGATGCTCAGGGACGCGAGGAGGGGCGTGTAGACGGCGATCTGGTACAGGTGGGAACTGGGTCAGCTTTGCTTGGTGCAGGCCCAGTTTCAAATAAATCAACAGTAGCTGTTGGGCCTTCTATTGGTTCAGGCCCAGGCTCTGATGTAGATGGACTCGGGACAACTATCGGGCCAGGTGGTGGCTCAGGCCCAGTTGCCCAGAAGCTGGTCAGTGACCCGCGTTTGTTTGATATTTTTAAAAGGATTGATTCTGATTTGGGTCCGACAGTTGTTGAGGGCTCGGGTACAGTCAAGCAGATTCAGCCTCTGGGTGGAGAACCAATTTTGGAAGTCGGGTTTCAAGATAGTCCGTGGAAAGACATTCTTTTGAGTAAACCTAGTATTCCCGTCGAAGCTCCAAAGAAACGTGGTCGTCCAAAAAAAGGACAGCCAAAAAAGATAGCTCCTCCAACTGTTTTTTACCAGACCAGAGCCAAAACGTCGGCTGATAAAGGGGGTCCTGGGGGAAGTCTCATTAGTGAAATTGCTAAACAAAGTAAAGAAGGGACGTGGAGCTTTAGCAAGCGTTTTGTGAAAAGGACTGTTCCCATCTTCCCAGACTCCGAATCACCACAGCAGGTTGCGGGTGAGAAGAACACTGAGGATAGCGAGAGTGAGGATAGCCCGGAAGTGCCTCCAGGAAATTTAATTCCTGTTTCGGTTTCAAATCGATTTCTCTGCTTGAATCCGGATAGGAAGTAGGCAAGGAGGGTGCTGCTCTATCTAGTCTGCTCCCTGTTATGTACTTGTTTTCAGTTGGCTTTATGCCAGTTTCGATTTGGGGGAAAGGTCCTTTTTTGGATCGTTTTCCTTGCTTCGTTTTACTTTCTTGTAGAACGTTTGCCTAATAAATTTTTTCGCTTATCAAAAAAAAATGTTCGGTCCACAGACGTTTTGAGCATATATTGTTAGAAAATTAACTGAGTATGTTAAATGATCGTTTTACCCTTTGTTATTTCAGTTGAAGTTTGACTTAAGAGTAAAAAGACCATCATACCCTCAATTGTAGAATTTAATTTCATAAAAATTTGTGTTTCATCTATTTAATATCAGAATGTTTTTTAGTTGATCATATCGAATAATTTTAGTTACGTGTAAATTTGGGCCACTTATATCGGGTCGGGCTTCCACAACTAAAAGACCAACCTTATTAGTTGGGTGTGGTCATAGCTTTTATAAGTAGCTCTTTATTCTTATATTTAGTCGATGTGGGTTCATACTTCAACACTCCCCCTCACGTGTAGGATTGGACATCTACATGTGGGCCATAGCAGGACTGGACATCTGCATATGCACCGGAGGCCACATGGTGGAGGTGACAAACGGGGCATGGGCCGAACCAGCTCTGATACCATGTAAATTTGGGCCACTTATATCGGGTCGGGCTTCCACAACTAAAAAGTCATCCTTATTAGTTGGGTGTGGTCCTAGCCTTTATAAGTAGCTCTTTATTCTTATATTTAGTCGATGTGGGTTCATACTTCAACATTACGTGTAAATCACGCATCATCTCTTTCTGCTGACAATTTTAAATTGATAAATATAACTAAATTCAAAATATAGAAAAATGATGTAAAATATAAGTATTCGAGGATCCAACCAGGATTAAAGAAGAAATTAAGTAGTTGGTTTCTTTATTTTATCTACTTCTTCTTTTTGTATTTTGGACATCTGCGGCTGGTTAAGTTTAACCCAATATATATTTAAGTTCATACAGTAGTTGAAGATGATTCGGGATATTTAAGAGATAAGTGATAGAGTAAATGCAAAATTTTGGGTCAGATTCTTACGTAATATGATCTAAATCCATCGATATTGTTGGCCTTAGCCCAAACCACTATCATAATTATATTTTGGGATAACTTGAACTTTTAACTATACTTTGTTTGACACTTTCGTATTACAACAAGCATTGCACGCTAGCACGATCCAGTCACCTAGTTTCATTAACATTTTAATTAAATATTAATAATGTCATTAATTTTTTTACTAATTCTTATTTATTATTTATTATTTATCTTTAATTTATAAAATATAATTATTTTAAATTTTAAAAATAAAATAATTGTATTATATATTTAAAAATAAAATAATTATATTCTATATTTAAAACAAAATTTTCATAAATTTGATTTTAAATTTAATTATCATTTTTTTATAATTAATTTTCAGGAGTTATTTATTTAATTTTCTTTAAATACTCATTATTATTATTATTATTATTATTCTTACTATTGTTCACTTTTTATAAAATTAAATATTACAAAAAAAAACATATTTATCAAAAAACAATTCTCGAAGCCTCGACAGGGAACCGTGTTATTTATCTTGTCAGATTCGTAAAGTAATACCCAGATTCAATATAGATTGCACAAATCCTAGACAAGTTCGACTAGAGTCTGGTGTACCAAATCCACCGTCCTCGCCACCGTGCACTCGAGAGAGAGGAGGAGACGAGGACCTCAGAACAAGATAAAAAAATTTCTCATAAATGAAAAAAATTGCGCAAAAATATGATGAACAAAGATGAAAAAATCTTTCGGAACTAACCCTCAAATTCGCCATGCATGTTCGAGTTGTTGAAAAACACTCAAACCCTCCAGCGTAACCCCAGGTCCACCCCACCAGGAGGCTCGAGGTTGTGATTCCTTCTTTGCTCATGGTCGCCGCGGCACACAACGACTAAAGACGACGAGGATGAGAAGCCCTCAAAGATCGCCGCCTCGTGAGGAAGACGAAGATCGAGGGCCAGATCTACGATGAGAATCCCTTTGTGACATGTCTTTTTAGGTTCATGCTTGTCGACGCGACACGAGGAAGACGAAGACCTAAGGCTTGATGATAGATCTCCTTCCTCGTGATCATCGGAGCTAGAAGAGCTTCGTCCTTGAGAACCCCTTCGAACCGTAATAGACGCCATTCTTTGGAGAGGATCAGAGGCCAAACCTGCGACAGATCGAGATCTTCCATCGCACGCTCCATCCACCTGCCGAGCCTCCTCAACAACATATCTGAACATCCAGAGATTTGGTCTCGCCAGTTCTTCCTCGCCGTCTTGTCGTCGTGAAGTAGACATGAATGATAAATCTCGACTGGTGTGGGTTATGAACAAGGAAGAAAGGGCGAGGAATGAATGACGAACTCAAGTAGTATATAAAATTATTAGGTTTGATAAGTTAATTAGGCTTAATAGGTTAGGTTGATTAGGTTAATGAAATTAGATTTGGTAATTAAGTTAGAGTAACTTAATAGGTTATGTATTACTAAAGAAGGAAAAAATGATAATCTCCTCATACAATTCATAGGGTTTAAATAAGTAAGGAAAAAATCGTCAATTCACTCATCATTTAACTGACGCATGAGGTCAGATGACTAACGGAATGAAATATTTTGCTAGTGTTCTAACGGAATATGCTCATTAGACGACATTTGAGCGGGAAGAGCTTCGCTGTTGGAGACCCCCTCGAACCGCAATAGACGCCATTCTCCGGAGAGGATCAGAGGCCAAATCTACGACAAATAGAGATCTTCCGTCGCACGCTCCATCGTCCACCGAGCCTCCCCAACAACAAATCTGAACACCCAGAGATTTGGTCTCGCCGTCTTGTCATCAGGAAGTGGTCGTGAAGTAGCCATGAAAGATAAAGTCGGACTGTTATGGGTTGTGAACGAGGAAGAAATGGTGGGAATCGAGTAGTATATAGAATTATTAGGTTTGATAAGTTAATTAGTCTTAATATGTTAGGTTAAGTAGGTTGATGAAGTTAGATTAGGTAATTAAGTTAGATTAGCTTAATATGTTATGTACTACTAAAGGATGACAAAATGGTAATTTCCTCATACAATCCATAGGGTTTAAATAAGTAAGAGTAAAATTTCAATTCACTCATCATTTAACTGACACATGGGGTCACATGATCAACGAAATGAAATATTATGTTAGTGTTCTAACGAAATATACTCAAAACGTTTGTGGACCGAACATAAGGGTACCAAAATGTATTAAACAAACATAGGGGTACCAAAGGTCCGTGGACCGAATATAAGCGTGTCATAATAATAATAACAACAACAACAAGTACATTAAGTTTGGAATTTGATATAAATCACCTCCTTGACATGCTCGATTTCAAACATTATTTTCTAATTACAGTTCATGCAAGATATTCCTTAGAAATTTCAGTTATGTTTCAGTTACTAACAATTAGAGACGGTAAAACAGCCCTTTCTCGCCGCCGCCGCCTCTATCACCGGCGTCGGATCTGAGCTCCTCTTGAGCCAGTAATGACGCCGGTGAACCCTCCTCTCCTCCCTCTTTCTTTTCCCCCCGTTTTTCCCTTTCTTCCCTGTGTTTCCGACCGTTTCTCCGGCAGGTGAGAGAGGCTTCGATTCACTCGTGGGAGACTGTTCTCCACCAGATCTGGTGGGGATGGTCGTGGATCGAGCTCCTATACGTCTTGATTCGTCTTTCGCCTCAGATTTGGGTTTCTAGGGTTCTGTTTCCAGCCCCTTCTTCCTCTGTTTGCTCTGGTGTAGGAGTGGTCTGGCGGTGCCCGTTTTTGGTGTCTGGTTAGACACCGGGGAAGAAGGGTGGTTTGGTTTTGGACATGTGGAGACAGATCTTCTGGTGGGTGGGGTTTCGAGATGGCACCGGTCTTTTTCCCCCTTTTCTTCCTGACCTCTTCTCGGTTTCTGGACCTCCGGCTCCGACCTTGGCCTCCTTTCTCCCTCATTTCTCTCCTCTTTCCTTCACTGGTGTTTGGGTGTGTTCGGGGGTCAGATATTTCTCTGATCGGACCCTTTTTGCTGCTGCCACTTACCCCTCACCGGAGATCGATCTCCTCCCTCTGCATTGATTTTGGGGGAACTCTTTTCCTGGCTTTGTTTTTGAGTTTTCAGTTCTCTACCGGTGGAGATTTGAGAGGTTTCTAACAAACTCGCCCTTGGGTTCACTGTGAGAGTGTTGGCTCCGATGGGCTTCTATAATGGAAGCTGAGCAGTACTGGTTGAAGACCTCTCCTAGAGTCCTTGTAGTTTTTGAGGGGCTCGTTTTCACGATCAGTTCGGAGTTGGTCCCAGAGCCCTCGGATGGCCCTTTCTCCGTCTTCCGGGGATGAGATTTGGGTTGTCTGGGGTCGACTTTTCCTGTTTTGGTGCTGGCCATAGGGAGTTCCGTCAAGGTACTTAGTCGGAAGCTTGGATTCGTCCTTCAATCTGGTGGTGCCCTCTACTTCTCCTGGTAAGTTTACTTCCGCCCACTCCTTTGTCCGACTCTCTCTTCTCCCCACGGTGAGTCGGTAGTGAAACCGTGTGGTGTGTTGGTCTAGATGACCTGGTCGGTGTGGCCCTGTTCTATAAAGGAGAGCCGGGTGGGGGTTTGGTGGGTTGTGGTTGATCGGAAGCTTCAGTAGAGTTGCTGGTGAAGTTTGTGCATTTCTTTTGCATCCCGGTTTCTGTTCTCTGTTCTTCTTGGTGTTTTAGTTGGGTCTTAGTGGTTGTAATTTCTGGCTATTTTAGAGTCTGTGTTAATTTCCTCAGGTTTGTACTTGTTTCGGTTCTAGGTTAAGGCTGAGGGTTGTCTCAGGCCTTGGTTAATTGGCCTTTGTTGGCCCTTAGTGTTCTTCTTAGTAGAAGTTCTGGATTTCAACCTTGTACTGGTTCTAGTTTTAGGCCGGGGGTTGAGGTTTTCGTCATGTCTGTAAAATTTGGGGAAAAAGTCATGTGTACTCCCCATTGTATGGGTTGATCGTTCTAGTTAGAGGTGCCTCAGGCATACTCGGTTCTGTTTCTGGAGGGTTAAATCCCTTGGCCCTGTTTTCTTTTCGAAAACTTGGTCCATCTATAATAATTTGCTGATAAAAAAAACAATTAGAGACGGGTGATTGATATAAATACCTAGTTCCTAATCCTAACATATTTTAAATACCCATTCCTAACGTATTGTAAATACCTAATCTTAACATATTCTTTATCCCCCAAAATTAGAGCATATTCCAAGAAGAACATAATTGAAATACTTAAAATCAAAGTATATTATCGAAACCCCGAATTAAAATCCTTAAAATCAATTGAGGGATTCAAAATGCTAAAATCAGTTTAGGGTTTGCAGATGTAGATAGATGAGAGAGAACATGATTCCTACTCACCTCAGTCGGAGATGGAGACAAAGACGATTGTTGGTGGAGGACGGTGGCAAAGCACGAGTGCACGACGAAGGAGCAAGCCTACGGGAAGACGCAGATGAGCAGACGCGGACGCGTAAGGGGACGATGAGCGGTGAATGAAGAATAGGAATTGGTTGGTGGTCGGCGGAGGAAAAAGACGGCTTGGCTGGTGGTCGGTGGAGGAAGAACGGAAGCCGACTATTGTGAAGTTTGCAAAGAGAGATAAAGAGAGAGAGAGGGGCAATGATGAACCCTATTAGGGTTCCAAACTCAACATAATCGATTAGTTCATCGGTAAAGTGATTCATCATCGACGAATCAATTTGGTTGCAAGTCCTTTAAGTGATACGACGTCGTTTAGGATTTGACAATCAAAAAATATTTTGACATCAAAGTGTTCATTAACGACCGAACCATTACTCCGTCGCTGTTGAACTTCATCACCAACGTATATCTCGGTCGGTAAAGAAAACTCATTAAATCGAAACCTAAAATTGACTAAATGGTGTCCATAAATTTTAAATTTATATTCATTAGATTCATTTTGTTGTAAAACAATTCTTTATAGTGTTTGATCACAAAATAAACATTGATTTGCACTCAGAATTGAGAAAACAAACAAAAAAAACAGTCAAGCCCCATTACCGATGAAATGTACAATTCGGTCGGCCATGAACAGAAAACAGAGTTTTGAAATTTGCCTTGTTTTTGTTCGTTTTAGACCATGTTTAAAACTGTAACGGTTATGTTCAATAATTACTTGTTCCATTACAATACAAGTTATATTTAATTGCGATATAATATATACAATTTATTCGACCTCAGACAATAAGTCATCCGACAATAACATTTCTTCTGCATTAGATGACATCTTACCATCGTTGAACTCTTTTTCATCATCAGACTGTTCAGCATTGTCATGATCTTCTTCCTCATTATCCTCTATATCAAACATCGTTATGCCATCACCGACATTTGTACGTAGATCATACAGTTCAATCATTACTAATAGTGGAATAGATGATAACTTTGGCTCTTGGTATGGGTCTTGAACCTTGCCCATATAACTAAGTCGTCGTCTCGGTTTTATCGTGTCAATTGTATTGGGTATAAACCTTCCTTGTTGTGACATATTGTTCACGATCTTATTGTGTTTGAAGTTGGGATCGTCCACATAATAGAATATCTGAACGAAAAGACAGAAAAAAATGAGTACATATAGGTTTGGTATCAAATACAAACCACATCTTATTGTGCAAGGTACAAACTCATGAGAGCCACATGATGCATGCGCGCTGATGTCATCAAAGCACACAATATGTTGATACATGCCTTTTTTGACCATGTTGACCGTTACTGTATACATAAGTGATGGTACTTTACGTACACAAGTGATGATACCTTACATACACAAGTGTTGGTAACAACTTGCATAAGTTCTGGTACCAACACGCAAAGTACTGGTACCTTTACATACAAAAAAGTGTTGGTACATTACATGATATGGTATTGATGTCTTATATACACAAGTACTAGTACATTACATACACGGGTGCTTCTACTTTCGTACGTTGTAGGCATGGTCAACACATGCTATATCGCAGTCGAATGACGGGAAAGTTCACGTTATTTACAAAATTCCCATCGTGCGAATAAAGCTACGTGTACACATTTGGTGCGCTCTGATGATGTCAGCGCGTGCGCATGTGAGGGCTCATGTGTGGTCTTAGTTTTCAAAATAAGGGTGATTTGTACGTTAACCCATATATATATAATACAACATACCTTTTTCACCATATATACGAGACAAAAAGGATCATTAGGGTGACAATTTTTGGATTTTTAGCCCAACAAGTAGACTCAAAAAGAGAGTCTAAGAAACGGTTTGGTGGAGACTTGTGATGAAAGTAAGCGGGATGTGTGAAAAGCAGTTAGGGGTGTGAGATGAAGCATGTTTGTCAAGTTTTATATTATGAGCTTCGTTTTAAATCCTTTCCATACCCTTTGCCTAGCCATACATTACAAGCCGAATAAAAGTCCTTTTTTATTCTTGATTTTCATGGTTCTCGCGATTAGTGGAGATGAGATTACCTTGTAGCATATGAATCTCTAAGATCCGTGAAGTAGGGAAAAGAGGAGGCACGCTGGTAAAGTGAACAGGGGGTGCTAGTTAGAAGAGTTGAGTTTTAATGTGAGTAGCAACCTACTTATCTACATTCATTGGTTTATGTGTTTTCTTGAACCTTGCTCGACTTTGTAGTGTGTTAATTCTGAGAAATCTCTGATGATCAATATGTATACTTTAACTCACTCTGCACCAATTTTCGTAACCTTTTTGCATGCTGCATATTTACTTTACCATGCTTGAATAAAAGAGGTCTGGACTCCTCCTATCGAGGTGAATCTCGGGGTTTAACCGAGGCATATCTTACTGCTTTGTTAGTTTAAATTTCTCGGGGCGAGAAAAACTTAAGTGTGGGGTGTTGATGTGGACATAAAATACATCTATTTTAGATGTCATTAGCCCACATTTATGTTCTTTTTAGTCTCGAGTCAGTATAAATTGATGCATTTTACTCTCATATTGTGTAATTGGTCTTGTTTCAGGGTTCACCAAGTTTTCGGAGCAAAAACGGGCAATTTGGGAGTGAAACGGAGCGAAATTGGAAGTTGGGCAGAAGTGCCAGTAAAGTGCACCGATTTGTTGCACGCCACGCAAAGAACCGGTGCATTCTGGAAAGAGGCATCAAGCAAATGCACCAGAAACTTGCACGGCGTGCAAGTGGCCGTGCAACTTAATTCTCAGATATTTAATTCTCAGAGTGTCAAGTTAATGACCCCGTTGCCGGGGAGCAACTAAGGCAACTCTGATACGTTTATAATTCGTGTTAAGACTATTCCATCTTTTCCTTTTATTTAATTTAATTTGTTGATGCAATTACAGTCTCACCCCCTCCGAGTTTGGTGACTACATATATTGAAGAGGTTGAGAGGAACGCTCAGATTGCGAAGCGTCAAGGGAAGCAAGCGATGAGTCAGCACTCTACTTCGAGTCATCACTTAGATGATGAGGATGACCAGGATGGTAACCAAATGGATGTGATCCAGCCAAGGAATGAGAACTCAATTAGGGAGCAAAATCCAGCTCCTCATGGCTTTAATCCACTATTTGATCCGGAGGAACCACCGAGGCAAAGGGTATTGATGGAGTATGGAACTCCTCAGGTCTGATGCATTAAAAGCAGAAGTGTCGCACCACCAGTCACAACACCGACATTTGAGATCAAGACATCAGTTATCAACTTGGTGAGAGGCGACCCATTCCATGAGAATACACACGAGGATCCGTTGGAACACCTAACAACATTTCTCGAGCTTTGTGGTACATTTAGGTATAATGGAATGTCAAGTGATGCAGTGCACCTTCGGCTTTTTCCTTTTTCATTGAAGGATAAAGCAAGTAAGTGGCTACGTGAATTGCTTAATGGGAACATTAGAACATGAGACCAATTAGTTGATGCATTCATGAACTAGTTCTTCCCACCTAAGAAGACAATAAAGTTGAGAGCAATTATCAACACATTTCTTCAACAGGGGTGAAACATTGGTGGAAGCATGACAGAGGTTCTCTGACTCATTGAGACAGTGTCCACATCATGGGCAACCCTTATGGGTTCAACTTCAGACATTTTACTCCAGTCTGAATGTAGTCAGCTCAGGACAACTTGATTCAGCAGTTGGGGGAGCTTTTGCGAAACTGACTCCAGAGAATAATGTGGCCCTACTAAATTTAATGGCCTCCAATAATGTTTGGCATTCCAATAGAAGAAGAGCAGGAACCCAAGGAACTGTTAATGTAGTGGAGTCATCATCAGTAGACAATGTGGTGGACCAGATTGTCAAGAGTGTGACAAAGAAGTTGGATGCAATACAGGTACACTTATATCCTGATCCTCTTGACTACATTGAAGGTATTGGAGAACGTCACGGAGAAACTGCAAACTATGTGGGGGAACCAGAATCAAGGTCAACAGGGATTTCAACAAAGATCTCAAGGACAAGGCTATCAGTAGAGGCCTAAGAATCAATGACCTCTGCTGATAGCCTTGTCCTTGAGATCTTTTTTGAAATCCCTGATGACCTTGATTCTGGATTCAAAACTTGATATTTGTATTACTCTTATTGTTTAATATGAATTTCAGTGGTTTATTCGATCTAATCAAAACCTTTGATGCTTAAATCTCTTGTTTTCGATCTTCTCTCAAAATTATCCAAGCTCCAAAGTGTGTTTCCCCCCTAATTTTGTGATGCCCTCAAATATGACCTAAAATCCCTTTTATATGACGAGTTAAATCTGATTAAAAACAGAAAACACAGCTGGAAATCGCGTTTCAGACGCTTGCACGGTCGCTTGCACGCCGTGCAAGTTTCTGGTGCATCTTAAGTTGCACGGCCACTTGCACGCCGTGCAAGTTTCTGGTGCATTTGCTTGATGCCTCTATCCAGAATGCACCGTTTCTTTGCGCGGCGTGCAACAAATTGGTGCACTTTTCTAGCACTTCTGCCCAACTTCCAATTTCGCCCCATTTCACTTCCCAATTGCCCCTTTTTACTCCGAAAACTTGGAGAACCTTGAAACAAGACCAATTACACAATATGAGAGTAAAATTCATCAATTTATACTGACTTGGGACTAAAAAGAACATAAATGTGGGCTAATGACATCTAAAATAGATGTATTTATGTCCACATCAGGTACATATATGATCCCGTGAGGATCCGCTACCGCTTTTGATTCTTCATACTATATTACTATATACATTTAAACATGACGACTTTCATCCCATGCTCGTATACAAGCTGAACAACCTCTAACGAATCCCCGTAAAAATCCTTGTTGTTATCAGCCACAAACATCACGCCTAATTTTTTTTTGATTTTATCCATGTCTCATTCCACATAGACGAATTGTACATCGTTAATGTTACACTTATAGAAGACGTTGTGCATTAAGACATTATGGCTAAGGATATGGGCCTCTTGCGGGCCGGGATGCCTCACTAATGCATCCTTGAATGTCAATTCTCATGAATTCATTCGATGTTTTAAATAATTCGGGTGTGAATAATCGTTGTTGTAACCCTGTGTAAATTGGTTGAACAAGGGAGAGGCTTGTTCACACGTCTGTATGACCGTCACATGTGCAGTCTTAACTCCTCGTTTGTCAACTTCTTCCTACTATCAGGAACTGACAGTTGTAGAGATATTCTCACCACTAAAATGTTCCAAGGGTTTATCGGGGGTTCATTAACGGTGTTACCTTGGCGGAGGTACAATTTGGTGAACATCAAACATTGATGATGAATGTATGCATCCGCGATGCAACCCTCGGGGTAAATCTTTTTTTTGTACCCATCTTTTATAGTACCCGAGTTCCCTTAAACATTATATGGATAAATTAGTACTTCCTAATCACATGTAATCAATTAATTAGTAAGTTTACAATGCATATACATACTTTGCCATTGAAAAAATACGAGACTGGTTTACATGATTTTAGCCAGAAGGTGTAAGCACAAATGCGACATGATAGTACCGAAAGGTGGAGGAAATATGATCTCCAACTTGTAGAGAATCTCAACAATCTCGGTCTTTATCTATTCAAGTCGCTCATTTGATATCTCTCTTGCACATAAAGTTTGGAAGAAACATGCAAGCTCATAAATCATCGATGTCACGGGTGATGCCACGTATGGTCGTATTATGATAAGAAGTATACGTTGAAGAAAAATGTGCAAGTCGTGAGTCTTCATCCCTGAAAACCTTTTACCTACCAATTGGACCTTGTTGTTCAAGCTTCCTGCATAGTCTGTTGGATAATGTATCACTGCGATTCTCTTAAGAACTTCTTCCCGCTTATTTGGCATGGCCATGTAGTTAGCATGTGGCATGACAATCTTCACTCCGGCCTTCTGGGGGCATAAATCTTCATGCACACCCATTTCCTTCCACATCCGTCTTGCTTTCAAGCCATCCTTGGTCTTACTAGATAGGTTCAACAGAGTTCCAAGAACATTATCACACTCATTTTTCTCAATGTGCATCATGTCTAACGCGTACCTTGTTTGAAACTTATTCCAATATGGAAGGTCCTAAAATTTCAAGACAGCGTCCAACACATTTTTTTCTCAGCCTCGCATTGTTTAGACGAGCAAACATTGGATTCAATGATTTTTCGGGATAATATTCCTCGTCTTCCATTATTTTCCTATACATTTCACGGCTAGAAGGTGAGGGCTTTGATACTTGTTTTTCCATTACATCAGTCTTGTCGTAATACTTTTTTGGTGTGACTGGCCATGCGATATTTGTGGTTTATTGACAATCCCTTCCGCCCCCTTGGTAATACATCATATTGTGACCGTACTCCCCCTCAATGTCATTCATACATGGGTTAATTACCTTTTGTACCCTTTTTCTATTGGTAACATACCTTTTGTACCCATGTGTTTTGTAACATCCAATAACAGTCCCCCCGTTTTGGTAACTTCCATTTAGTACCTTTTATGAATCGGTCATAGATCATTTAATACCCCTTAACTATTGGTAACATAACATTTAATACCCCTTATGAATTGGTCACAAATAATCAAAATGGCGTAAACTTGACCAAAATTTTGTCTAGAACGTTACCAATACATCATGGTACTAAAGGAGTGTTACCAATAGAAAGGGGTACTAAAGGTAATTAACCCTTCACACATATCGGGCATACCTTGTAACCCTTAGCTTGAATTCCCCCAACACCTAGCTGGTTATTTCATTGTAGTATAAACAAGACCTATATACACAAGTATCGTACTTCACAAAACTCATCCCATTCCTTAGCGTTTTCTCGTGTCAGCGAATGATTCTAGATAACTGTTACCGCTTGAAAACTTTGGCTTCGTCGTAGCACAAAAGTCATCGAAACATGCGTTCGTCACTTTGTGTTTTTCCTTTAACTTCATCAACTCCATAATGGTTTCAAATTTATTGTGTGTTGATCATGCATGCAACAGTGTTTGTTGGACACTCAATATTTTTCGGTACCTATCGGCTTCTTATTCTGCAACTGAGCTATCCACATAATGACTCATCGCATGATCATTAATATTATCACCAACATTACATAATGGAAACACATCTTCAACATACTCCCTTAACGGATCATATCTCACTACTACTTCTTCACTCGTCAGACGAGTATTATTGGATGAAGCACGATTAGCCCTATCATGTATGTTCGTTGGTGAAGTTATGCGAACGTCTAAGGCATAAGGTGATGTGCACCATGATGGTTCCATATTGTGCATGATGACATAATCTCGGGCTTCTTCATCAAGCACGTCATAATTATCGCTAATTCTTACGTGGTTACTTAAACATGTCGTCATTATCTAGTTTACTGTTTTCACCAAATGTTCGATAGATGCCCTTACACATGCTTTATACTCTTCACATTATCGTGGAAAACTCATCCGCTTCCTACAGTGATCCTACGTTCAAAATTATAAACAAATTGTACTAACCTCAATAATTAATTTATATATATATATATAAACCTAATTATAGGTACAAATATACAATTGATGTTCATTTTCAATTTCATTAACATGATTATTTCATAATTTGTCATAATTTCAATATTTATATAACAAATATTATATCTAACAAAATATAATAAATATAAAACAATACATTTAATATAACAAAATATATAATTGAACTAGCAACAAATCAATTAATAATCTAATTAACAATACAACTTCAACACAAGCATCTCAAATAATTTTAATTAACTAAGAAAATAATCAATGGATACTTTAAAATCTTACCATTTTATAGTTTCAAAGAATACAATCTCTACACCAAAAGTAAATCGAAATTTTGGGAGACAAAAAAAGAGTTTTAAAGAATATGTAGTTAATTGGGGGAGGAAAAAAAATGTAGAACTCAGAGGTGGAAGAAGAAGAAGAAGAAGATAAGTGTTGGGATAGTTTGAATCTATTAGAGGATTCGTTGTTAACTGATACCACTTACCCAACCGGATTCTGACTTAGGTAGGTAATGAAACTTCATTACCGACGGAACGGAGTTTGGTCGGTGATGAAACATTCATTACCGACTAAATAAGTTTTCGATTAGTATCAAAATTTTCATGACCGATCGAACCGCAATTTGGTCGATAATGAGTGTTTCATTACCGACCATAACCAGTTTTGTCGATAATGAAGTTTCATTAGTATTAATGAAACTGATACAACTTATCCGACCTGATTTTAACTTAGGTCGGTGATGAAACATTCATAATCGACTAAATAAGTGTTCGATTAGTATTAAAACTTTCATGACCGATCGAACCGCAATTTGGTCGATAATGAATGTTTCATTACCGACCATAACCAGTTTCGTCGATAATGAAGTTTCATTACCTACCGAACCAAGTTCCGATGACAATGAATTTTTTTATTACTGATTAAACAATAAACTTGGTTGAATAAACACCTTTCTGGTTTAGTGTTGAATCCTTACTTTGATTTTTGAAAAATCTTGATTCAATTTTTATCTGATCGAACTACAACCTTCCAGAGCTTATTAATATCTGATGTTTTTTATCAGCAATAATTTTATTTATTATAAGGGGCCAATTCTTTGAAGTAAAGAAAAGGCTAAGAGTACGACTCTCAAGAGGACTAGTGAGCACGATTTAACTTAGCTCAACTAAAAACAAACGATTACAGTCAGTACATAAAACCATGTAAGACTAACCATCTCCTAAAAAAGAATCAGTGCAGATGCAAATGGAACCTGTAAGAGGGTTCTCGAGCTAAACCAGACCAAAAACCCAGGCCAAACCTAGTCAACTAGCACATCAGCTAAAACTAATAGTAGTTCTACCCAACACACAAAATGTAGACCTAAAAGACTAAGTACAAACGGTACTAGTCTCGGTTGTCAATCCAAAACTACCCTCTACCTTACTACCAACAAAAGAAGGACCAAGTACTAATGATAACTTGAGCCCCAAGCAAACCCCTTAATGTATCAAGAGTGGGGTACAAATGGTACCATACTACTTAAAAAACAGAGACAAAACACCCACCCTTACTCATCCCTTAAAACCCTCCCCATAAGATCCTAAAACCCCACATTAACCTAGAACAAAAAACCACAAGAACAAACTAAATAGGTTACTTGCATTCCACGTGATGCGTAAGAAACTAATCCTACAACCAAGTCTTGTGCGTTGAAGAGTATGATCATCCAAGGAAAGCTCATCCTCAGCACTACTGTAACATTAGCCACACTGTCAAGTTGCTGCACAAACTTAACCACCCACCCACACCACCATTAGCTTAGTAGATAATTCAATGCAAACCCCCATCTGATTCAAGCATAAAACCTGCATAATTATCACCAAGCTTCCAGTTCCCCCAATAACAAAAAGACCCTTCTCTATCCAGCCTCAATTGTACCATATTAACTTCTCTTCTACCTGATGCAATTATTAAGGTTAGAAACCCACTATTCAAAAGAGAATGGTTTGAATTTTGTGAATAATGACCATTCCAGATTGAAGGAGAAGCTCTGCACTTTCCTAAGGATTGCAGATGAGCAATGAACTGCATTGTTAAAGACTATTTCATTCCTTGCTAACCAGATGTGCCACAAAATTATGAAACACAGTAGAGTCCATTGTTTTTTGGATCTAAAGGGCCTCATGAATCTCCAGGAAATAACATGAGTGTTGATGTCTTTGGAGAATACTGAAGATATCCCCCACCAATCCAAACAAGTAGTCCAGACAGAGCAAGACCGCTCACACCAGAGAAGCAAGTGTTTAGAGTACTCTAGATCAATAAGGCAAAAAGGGAACAATAGTTTAGTCAGAGAGAGAGTTAAACCTCTGCCATCTAGGAAACATTTAGTTGGAACTGTATTATGACAAGCAAGCCAAGAAAATCAGACACCTTAGGAGGAAGAAGTGGTTCCCATAAATATTTGGCTCATTGTTGATCTTGTGCACCACTCTTCTCCAAGAAATGATACATTCTTTTAACAGAATAACCAGCTTGATGAATTTTCCAAGCTAGTTTGTCCTCACCCCCACCCTCCAGAGAAGAAACATTAAGAGAGATGATCAAAGTTCTGAATTTCCCTTTCTCCCACCCTCTCAGAGCTCTTCTAAAGTAGATGATCCACTCTCCATTATTCCAAAAATACACCACTTTTTGTGTTTTTGTGGATACACAAGTGGTACAGTATCTGGAACCTGAACTTGAGAGGAGTGTCAAGTAACCAGGCATCTTTCCAAAAATTTACTCTTTCCCTATTGACAACAAACCACTCGAGCCCATTAAAACCAACTGTCATAGAGAATTTTTGATCAGATAGTTGAGATTGGATGTGAGCTAGAAAATTCTGGTTTCTAGTAATCTGAATTTGGGAAAGATCTCAATCCAAAGTACTCCAGCCATATTTTACACAAATGACTTTCTTTTACAATAAATTAGTTTCCACTGCATATCTCCGCACCATTTGGCTAAAAAGACTTTATGCATTAATCTGAGACTTTTGATACTTAAACCATCTTTGTCTTTTGGAGAGCAAACAATATCTGATGTGAGTGCAATGATTTTTACTAGTTGCATAAACTATGCATACACATATGATAATTGAAGCATTGCATTGTCATGTTCTTTACTGCCACTTGCAATTTGGCATTACCTCTACAGCATAGTCTCCATGTCTCTACCTTATATTTTAGTTGTAATAAATGTGATCCTCGTATCACTCTATTGGGTTCCGTTGGCCTCGTTCTCGCCACTCGTACTAAGTTACTATGACCAATTCTGTGTTTGTTTTCATGCTTGTGTTTGTTTCATGCGTTTAAAGTTTGATGGGACAAATTCTTTTTCCTGTGTTGGCCTAATAATGTCTCAGAAACATGGTTCCATTGAACGAATTATTAAACTTAAAACCACACTACGTAAGCTTTTTTAGGTGTGGACCAAGACCCATATGGCCATATTTGTCCATATCATATAGTTGTACTTATATTATCGACTTTGCCCCTAATAAAGATCCAACATACATTTTAAGACCTTCCACTATTAAAAGTAATTGTATAAGAATAAATCTAATTGATTTATACTGATTCGATTTTATTTGATTACACTATTAAATTAAAAACTTATTTATTATTTTGTTTCATTTTAAGAATCTTGTAATCTCTTATATAAAAGAGTTTTGACTTAGAGTAATACAATTCAAAATAATTTCTCTTTCATATTTTACATGGTATCATAGTCTGGTTTCAACCTTTGGGAAGCTCTTATGAATTTGTAGTTTTGCCTACTTGTTAGTTTATGGTTCTAACAAGTAGGCGGGGCGTTTGAAGGGTGTTTTTATTTTATTTCCATTGTTTTAGTTTGCTTCCGCATCTTCGTAATCAACCACAACCGTTTTCCACCTTTTATGATGATTACACTGTCGATCATGCGACGAGACGTTGTTTGCGCCGTAAGCCATGAGATGAGATGATGTTTGCACCATCGGTCACGAGACGTGATGCCCTTTGCACCGTCGTCCCCAAGACGAGATGCCTTTTGCACCGCTGACCCCGAGACGAGTAGCCGTTTGCACCGTCGGCCATGAGACGAGTAGCCGTTTTCACCGTCGTCCACGAGACGAGATGTCGTTTGCACCGTCGACCCCGAGACTGGTAGCCATTTGCACCATCCACCAAAGGCGTTAGACATGATCGTTCTATAATCTTCTTTTCAAGTTGGACATTACGAATGTCCATGCTCCGACTTGAGGGGTAGCATTGAAAGTAATCATATAAGAATAAATCTAACTGATTTATTCTGATTTGATTTTATTTGATTATGGTATTAAATTAAAAAAATCATGTATTATTGGTTTCCTTTTAAGAATTTTGTAATATCATATATATAAAGGAGTTTAGACTCTTGAGTAATACAATTCAAAAGCATTTCTCTTTCATATTTTACATCTACGGTGGGTCTTCTATGCATCGAATAAGGGGCGTCTATTCAGCAATTTTTGGGGAAAAAGTCCAAAAAGTCAAGATTCGTAGGCTTCGGCCGCAAAAATAGTCTAGGGATTTGTCGACCGTATATTCGACGCGAATGTCCGATTCTATTATGGAGAATCACCACGTGACAGCTGATAATTTAAAAAGATATTAAATAATACGTGGACCCATGAATATGGTCGATTCAACCCACCTTTTTCCTAATTAGACTTGGATCAGACCAATTCAACCTAATCTTATCGTAGATGGTCTAACTCTACACTTTCTTCTGCTTTTTTTGTTTGTTTATGGGGTGAGGCCATCTTGTGCTTTATTTTCTATGTGTATCACTTGTTAGCGTTTCGTATATAAAATATTTATAGAAATTTGATATTCTATGTTTGAAAGTGTACTAATATTTATTTTATATATTATTACAATTTAAAATTTTAAATATTTTAAAACAAAATATCTCTGAACCACGAATGATCAAGACAAAAAGACATTAACTTCTTGGGAAAACCCCGAATCCTAACTGTGTTGGAAAGATGTTTTTCACGTCCTAACTGAGCATCACCTTTTGTTACATGTCCTATACCAAAGGTGGTTTTGTTTTACAAAACATGAAAATGACTAGTAAAAAAGTGGTATAACGTTCGCATTCGATGATTTTTCCTCTTAATTTTTGTATAATTTGCATTTATCAGTGCACTACTAGAGGTGGGTGGTATAAATTTACCAAAAAAACACTTTTTTGTGTCATTTTTCATGTTTAGTCAAAAAAAAACCTTTTGTATAAGACATGTGACAAAAGGTAACCTTTGGTATAGGACATGTAACAAAGGGTGACTCTCAGTTAGGACGTGAAAAACACATTTCCAACACAGTTAGTATCCGGCGTTATCCCTAGCTTCAACACTTTTGTGAAGTTATTTGCATTATAGTCTTTCATTATTAATTAGTTTATTTTCTTATATTTTTTTTGAATGAAAGGTGTAATATTATTAATTAGATTTTAAACTGCATACATGTGCGACAAAAAAACCCTTCTCTGATCACTAAAAAAGAACACACAGAAAAAATGTTCATAGTTCTTGTAATATTATAACCGTCAGACGGTATTGAGGCGCCACATAGGCAGGAAGGAAAGGTGGGGGAAGGAAAATTAAACTAGAAGTCTTGCTCAAATACCCGAGCTTGGATTGCATCAGTAGTGGGAGGCAAGACTTTCACTAGGGACCCCTCCCAGAGCCAGTCCCTGAAGCCTGTGGAGGCTAACATCCCTCCTGGCAAGGCTGCTTACCAGCTCTCGCCTTATCATCTCGGGGAGCACCAACAACAATTCTCTTCACTCCTTCGGTACCAGCCCCTTCAACATCTCTGTGTCCAAGCGGACAAGCGCTGAAACTTTAGTGACCCTACCACAAGAGAGCTGGCCGGTCACCATATTTTTCCAGTCGGGATTCACCTTCCTGGTCTGGGTGTTGGTCCGAGGTTCTGTATCCTTAGATATAGTGCTCGGTGATAAAGACCCAAAGCCCGATGGTATGGTCGACGGTGAGCTCCCCTTCTAGTCTGTTGCATAGGGCTTCACCTGCTTGTCCTTCTGATACTCTAGAATAGAGGTATTATACCTCGGGGTACCCCGCAACTTCAACTCACATTCCCGGACAACATGGCTGATCCTCCCATAGTTGAAACAGAAGGTTGGGAGCTTCGTATATGTGAGTTCAACCTTCACGGGTTTGGGAATTCCTTGAACCGTAGTAGAAATCCCCGTCGGAGAGGGTGTTCCACGAGATGCCAGTAACGCACCTTCACAGCATCTCCCCAACACATCCCTCATTGGTCGTAGGAGACCCCCACATAAGCCCCCAATGTATTGTTGATCGTTTCCCATGTCGTTTTCGTTTGTACCAAGGGAGGAGGGCCTCGAGCGTGCACCCACAGTTGCAATCGGTCTAACACAAGAAGTTCTCGGGCACATGGGTCTAGGTCTCTGAGCAAAAGGGGGCGCCTGTTGAAACACTAGGGTTCATTACCCCGGATCCAGGCTCAAGCCTCCGTCATCCTGAAATATACTCCGAAAGTACCCGGTCCAATATATTTGATAACCAGGCCCTCCGTAGATCGCCCCTGTGCAGTGGTGATATACGGAGAAGAACATCCTTCCGTGGAGGCCTTGGTGCACATAGCTTGCCCACTAACCCGAATTGCTGGCACGCGAGAACAGAGGAGTTTCCAACCGGGACAGTGAGAAGAGAGGGGATGAGCAAAATCTGATCCTCGTTAGGAATCGAACGACCCATACCCAAAGCTTCCACGACCAACCTTAGGGAATCAACAACCAGAGCTTTCCCACGCGATGGATCCCGTTGTAGTGGAGCTATGGAAGGAGGCTCGACCTCAACACGGGGAACAGGAACACATGAAGCAGGAGGAACATGAGAGGATACGACCAAAGGCGGTGGAGGGAGAGCCAAAGTGGGGCTGCTTGCGGACGAAGCAACGGCCTTAGCCCTAACCGTTCGACCTCTACGTGGTTTCATGGTAGGGGACGGTGTGGAGGCACCCATCGCGAAGGGCACCAAGTTCGTAGAGAGCGGAAGCAGTGGTGGTTCCGTCGGAAGAGAAGGAGGCGTAGAGGGAAGCCCGACTAGGGTGTGCTTTGACTTCCTCATACGTTAGGCCTTTAAAGGAGGAAATCACCTCAGGAGGAAAGAGCGAGGTCTTCGATGAAGAAAGCTTCACCAAAGAAGACATGACTGAGCCGGCAGTGGTTGCAGCAGCAACGTCAATGGTCGTGTCGGCGACAAAGACAGGGCTAGGGAGCACCATAGTCGTAAAGGCTAGGGCTAAGGTTTGCTCTGGAGACGCGAGGGATAAAGACACTTTCGGCTTACAAAGTTTAATTGTTTATTTTCTTATATTAAACAACACCCAAAAGTAAGATATATAGTATTTTAAAGGGATAACGTCGATTCCTAGCCTAGTCAGAAATGTCATTTGCACATCCTAACCGTGCTCCACCTTTTTTCATAGATTCTAACAAAAAGGTGATATACGTTTACAAAAAGTAACAACCACGTGTAAAATAATTATGAAAAAAGTGGTGTTCCTTGTAACAAAATACCACCTTTATGTTACTTTTTTGTACCATGAAGCCCACATTTCAGAAAAAAGGATCTAATTAACCATGTTTACCACCACGAAGTACTAAGGGGAGGGAGCATCCAACTGCAACAGACAACGACCAGGACCTCTCTAACCCCCAACCTTACGGGAAAAGCAACTACTCCCATCTCAATAGTCTAGCAATCCTCAAAATTGAAGATGACCAGAACTAAATGCTGGTGGCCAGCACCACAAATGGCTGAGACAAACCCTAAAGCATACTAACCCAAGATAGAGGCTTCAGAAGAGGGCGAATGACACCAAAAAACCTCACCGCGAGCTCGAACCAAAAGCGGTCGAGAAGACTTGAAGCCAAAAAAACTTAGATAAGCATGTGAGTGGAGGGAGAAGCTTAACCTTAATGGAGAGGGGAAAAGATGATACTAGAAGGAGAAGATCTTCATACCAGAAGCAGACCAGTACTCGAACTCGGTCCTCTTGACGTTGTCGGCCAACATCGGGAAACACATGAGAAGAGGACTGGTATTTCTATTCGAGCTCGAGACCGGCGAGGACTGTGAAATCTGACCTCCAAGAGCACAAAACGACAAGGTCGAGCGAGTCTGGAGCACAACCACAAAGGAGGAAGCCCTACACTAATTGAAGCTTTACTTCAACATCATAACAAAGGACGAAGAGGGACGGATCTGTAACAATCCCATCGGAGTCGATGGAAGAAAGCCTCCCACATGCAAAACCGCGACCTTCCTTGTCTATCCTTAGACCACCAGCAAAGGAGGAAACAGATCTCCGCCAATCTTCAACAAAGGAGTCGAGGAAAGGGATCCCACACACCGGATTTGAGACCATCCACTAACGACGTAGGAGGCTTGATGACGAATATGAGAAGTCGGCCAAAAAAACTTCTAGTGAGTGAGACGGAAAAAAGAGCAAGTGAGCTAAGAGGAAGAGAGGGGCTGAGGGAGGGTAAGAAGGGAATAGGACTTCGAGTGACCACCGGAAACAACTATGGCCATAGCCATAACGGTTTCCAGAGGTGACGAAGAAGCCGAGAAGACGGTTTAGAATGGGGAAATTTGAAGGATAACAGGACAAATCCAAACCAATCCTCAACTAAGGAGTCGAGGAAAGGCCTCCCACACCAGATCTAAGAAACTCTCAGAGCTAAAAATAGAAAAAGAGGGTTCGGAGAAGAAGAAAAAGAAACCGTTAAACAGAAAGGGGCTCGGGAAAGGCTAGAAAAGGAGAGAAAGAGAGAAGGACTTCGTCGGTTACAGCCATGGCCGAAGCCATAGCCTTCATTAACGAAAACGAGAACGAAGAAAAGGCGGCGAAGGAAAATAAGATTTCAAAGAGGAATATGTTGAAAGAGAAAATTAATTATTATAATCACCACTAAAGTGTTTTGTAAATTAAACAACATATTATAAAATTAAAACTACATACCCCAGTTCCTCTAGCCCTAGCTCTGTCATAGCTATGATGCTAGCCCATGTCTCTACCGCCGACACGCCCTATGCCTCTCCTGGAGCCGCTGTCCCTGTCAGTGCCTATCTCCCCGAACTGTCTTATCCCTCGCAGACCGCGCCCGGTGTGGGGGTTCAAGACCAGCGTTGGGGGTCGAGAGAACCATTATCGTTCTCTTCTCCTTCGCGGCCTGCGTTACAGAGGCGTCGTTTGATGCCTCTGACCGACGTGTTCTCTCTCTCCCGAGGATCGATAGGTTCTCGTTCGCCATTCCCTTCGGGACGGGTTTCGGTGGGGGGTGGACCTTGGGTTGCTGCTCCATCAAACGCCGAAGTCCTCCCTCATCTTCAGTGCCTTCGTTTGCCGGCTGCTCGACCGACCCATGACCTTGCTCTGGGTTTTCTGTCAGGCGGCGCGAGAGTTGCAGGGCATCGGCTTCCGCCTTGGGCCTCGCCTCCATCTCCATCGGTCTGGATTTTCCCTCGGGGTCCGTGATTAAGGACGACTAGGAATACATGCTTGGTCTCCTCCTCAACCACTACGATGGCTCGGACTCGACGGGTTTTCCTTGCGGGAGGGGGACTTCTATTTCATTCGCAAGCGAGGGCTGGGAAATAGCCCCGCCAGGCCACATGAGTCAGCAGGCAGGCTTCAGGGACAGATGGAAGGACTCCCTGAGTATAACCTATTTTTCCTTCACTACCGATGATCATATGTTCGGTTTTACATCAGAAGAAGAGCGTCGCCCTCAGGTGACCCAACGGTATTCAGATCCTACCTTGAGAAGTGCTCGTCAGTCATTCTTAGATTTTGGTTGTTTTTCAGTATTGTTCTAGTAAGTATTAAGCGTAGTCTTCAAAGCGTCTTTGACGTAAGTTGGTTATCAGAGTTAGTGTGTTTTTCCGTTAAGACCTAAATCATGTATTAACTCTTTAAGAAAATAATAAAATTGCCGTTTTACTCAAAATAACATATTATAAAATTAAAATATCATTTATTACATATTCCTGATCCAGGTTATATGCTGGCCGATTGATATTAACAAATCCAATATAATACATACAAAATTACATATACAACTCCGATACCAGTTATTGCCACAAACTAGAACAAGAAATACACGTAAAAACCAAAGGAAAAAAAATATAATAGCATAAATAAGAAGAAAAATGGTGTCTGAAAATGACCATCCGACTAAAAATTGAAAAGGTCGAAATATGCGCAATACATTATTAAAGATATACAGATATATATAAGCGTAAACAATGCTGCATTGTACGCGAGGTTCAAGGGTTTTGAAGCCCACACGCTTTGGAAAAGCGTCGGTAACAAAATCCAATGACAAGGGACAAACAGCCGCTACGTACTAGATCGCGAATGGCACACCAAACTGTATTTTTGCGGTTCCGGGTTGCGGGTGGGTGTGTTGTGGGGTGTTGATTTTGCGATCCGTATACCGCAAAAATGCGGTTCGCGTCGCGATGTGTGACCAGTGTACCACGTTTCCGGTTCGTGGTTCGCTCGGCCCGAGTCGTTTGTTAGTCATCCGTGTTGGGACACGTGGTCATCTCGATTTTTTTTTAATTCATAAAATCAGATTTAACTAAATAGGATTAGTCCAAAATTAAAGTATAAATAGATAATTTTACACTATAACAAATATTAGGCAACATTTAAAATGGATCCGATATTTTTTTCTAAAATGTAAAACTCGTCAGTGTCTGTTTTCGACGAAATCTTATCATTTTTCGGGTCGAATCGGGCTCCCGAGCAATGCAATTATTGATTATTTTCCCGTGTTAAGATTATTTATAATTTATTTATTTTATTATTAATTATTTTTATCAAATTTATTTCATTTTTATATAATGTTTAATGTTTTAATAATTTTTTTTAGTTAAATCAACAAAATATCAATTCAGCATCCACTTATAATCTGGGCCCCTATCTGGTTTGTACCATTCTAGAGCACAGTTTGTTTCAGGGCCTGCAAACCACTATTTTGCACAGTCAACATACAGTTTGATCATCCGATTTAACTCGTTGTACATGCTCTTAAGGATTGAATCATGTGGGAACAATAATTGCATTGTTTTTGTATACTAGTTCCATTGTTTAATGTGTTATTATGATCAAGAAAATTTAAAGTATGTACTATTATTTTTTCCTATACGTTCATTAGATTAATGTATATATTTTTCCGGGAATTCTTTATAGTTTTTTTTTAAAGAAAGAGAATGTTTATTAATTTTAACAAGTAACACACAAAGAAAGAATTAGGGTTTGGCTATGGACCGTTCTTGTCCAATTCATCATATTGGTCCTAGAACCGTAAACGATACATTGGTTTTGACAAAAGATCAGTTTGAAGCCGATAAAAAAATATATGAAACAAAATAATCAATCCTGAATCGATCTGATACAAATACAAGTGTCTAATTGTTGCTTGAAACTTATGTAGGAAGTGCACGTTATGATCAGAGATTACAGTAATTGGTGGATGAGGACGATCAACTACAACCAATCGTGATATGGCGAGACGCTTCTCCTTCCGACGTTTCGCTTGCTCACATGTGCTTTATTGGACCTGGTGAGGGTGTATAACATAGCAGCCAATTCTTTATTTTTTGGGATAATAAAGGCTCCTCTGACTATGTTTTCGTCTGTGTACTCACTCTTGTTGTGAGAAGCTAGTATGAGGAAGAGGAGAAGTCGACAAGGAACATGAAGGCGCGGGAGAACCACTTCAAGCTAGTAGTGTTGAGGTGTGGAGGCACGAGAGAGAAAAGCAATAGGGCTGTAAGGAATATAGACTCACAACATCCTCTTAATGATGAAGATCTTGTGTGACGATATGACTGTGCGACATCAACATCATGAGGTGGCTAGGGTTGAGAGCTCTCAACCATAGTTGAGCGTTTTTCAGTAAAAATATGCTAATTGAATAGTTACTTACATTTATTTTACGATTGATATATAATATAGGGTTAAGTGTAAAAACCTACCCTAAAGTATTGGTCACTATTTGATGCGTGTAAATGATATGTGGCCAATTCATAAGACATGTAAAAGATATAAGATAAATTCATAAATATAAGTAAATGATCGGTGACCAATTATTAAGGCATGTAAATGATATGTGATCAATTCATAAATGCATGTAAATTACATGTGAACAAAACATTAGGCACTTCATTTAATATTTTTCAAATTTGGTTACTTTATTGTTCGTGACCAATACATAAGGGTGGGTTTTTATATTTAACCCTGTGATATATGACAAAAATGAATCATTAAAAAAACGATTCGATCATTTTGTTTTTTTAATGTTTAAAACTAAGCCAATTTACCTTAGGAAACTTTGTTTTTGAATTAGAAAAATTAAAATGTATGAAATTTATAAATATCATTAGAAATAAATTTTAAAAATTAAATTAAAAAATACGAAGAATTTTTTTTAATAAAAGGTATAAATACCATTCATGATTAAACATAATTTTAAGTACATAACAACAAATTGATTCTTTTAGCGAAAAAGACTATTTATTAATCCCAACGAGCAACACATAAAGAAAAAAAAATCAAGATTTGGTTGTGGATTGTCCTTGGGCAATTTATCATACTGATCCTAGAACCGTACCTGATACATTAATTTTGAGCATTGGGGCTAAACGCCAATAAACAAAAGAACCAATCCTAGCTCGACCTGATACGTACGAGTGTCCAACTGATGATTGGTCTTCGGGAGAGCACCTTGAGATTTCTATAGAAACTAGCGTTTTCATCAGAGATCACAATAATTGGTGGAGGAGGACGATCAGTTGCAACCAATCGTGATGAGGGCGAGGCGCTTCTCCTCCTCAACATCCCGCTTCCATGTAGGTGCCTCATTGGTTTTGGCGAGCCTGCATAACAGACCTCGCCTAATTGTGTGGGTCAACAGACACATGATATCAAATCTTGATCGCCCTCGACGGTGGGGACCTGTGGTCTATCTATAACGCCAATCGTATATTCGCTCCTGACCGCGACTATGACAACACATAAAGCTAGCACGAGGATTAGGAGACCCGCCACTGCAGGAAGCAGCAGCTCGCCTTCTGAGATGCTTCTCCCTTCAGACACGACAACACAAAGATTTAAAGGCGAGAGAGAAAAACATAAGGGCTTGCAGGAGTAAGACAATGAAGCTTACAATAATCGTGTATAGCAACATGACTCTGTACGACACTGGCTTTGATGACAACATGAGTGTAATTTTCAATCAATCTGTTGGAAATCTTTTCTTCTACTAGGGTTAAAGTATGAAAGTGTGGTATATAATTTCATCTATATTAATTGATAAAAAAAATATATCATAATTTATAGGTAGATTAAAATGAATAAGAATCGATCCTAAAATAATAAACAGACATAAATCTTACAAAAGTTCATCCATAACTGAATACCATGCTTCGTTTGATTTATTGCATAGTGTTGAAAACATTTTAGCTCTCTAACTTTTTGTTGACATGTGTAAGATCATGTACATTGCAACTAATTTTAGACGGTACAACAACAACATCAGTGTTGTGGAAAGGGCCGACGTAACATCTTATCCTCTCCTACATCGTCGAGCTGATAAGTCAGATTTGGCCCAAATGAGCACTCAGATCACGTCAACGCTAACGATTGGAAGCTCCAGGTTGTGCGATATTGCCGATTCCAAATGTTAAAGGATCCTTTCCTTTGCATTATGAATGGATTAAGCGAAAGGGACCCGTACTTCCGTCAACGATTCGATCCATTAGGGAAGGTTGGTTTTTCTCCCCATAAAAAAATGCATTGTAGCTATTCATCAATTGTGTGACGGTACTTCAGCTGAATCCCTTGACGAGTACGTGCGCATGGGTGTTACTACGTATTGGAGTGTGTGCAGAATTTTTGCTCGAGCATCATCAGTGTCTTTGGAAACAAATATTTACGTCTTCCGAATGAAGAAGACATGAGGCGTATATTGCAAGTCAATGAAGTAGGTGGTTTCCCAAGAATAGGGTCTGGACAATGCTCAAGGAGATACCATGGTAACGTCCTAACAATCATGTTGGAAGTCATTGCAACTCAAGACCTGTGAATATGACATGTGTTATTCGGTGTCGCAGTATCGAACAACGATATCATCAATCAGTAAACGTTGTTCGTCGAAGCCATGGAAGGCTTTGACGCACTAGTAAAGTATATCGCCAACGAGAATGAATATTCAATTCCTTATTATTTAACTGATGGTATATACTCGTCATCTGGTGCCTTTATGTAAAAAATAACGCGTCCACAACTTACGAAACATAAGTTGGTTGCCAAACACCAATAGCTGGCTCGGAAAGATATGGAACGAGCATTCAAGGTATTACAAGCTTGTTTTAACAGTATCAGGATATAGATTCACTCGCCTTGATCATGAATGCTTGTATCATCCTCCACACACATGATAGTGGAGAATGAACGACATACATACAAAGCATATATTGGCCCCCTAGACTTAGAGTCATCCACAAGAGTGACACAACGAGGCCCACACCCCGGCGTTAATATCAACCTCATCACGCATAATGAAACAAGAGTCACGAATCAAAACACTCATTACAACTCAAATAAAACCTCATCGAGCACCTTAAGAACAAATTTTTATGAGTAGTATTTCGATTTCGGTTTGTATTTTTTATTTTAATAATGAAATTACAATTTTGTTTGAATCAAATGTTAATTAAATTTATTTTTAATTATAAATATTGTTGAGTCAACCTTTTAAGTGAAATACATTTGGTAACATTGTAATAACATGTTGTAACAGCAGTTAGAAGTCAAACTGCACATACTCTAAAAACGTTTTTTTTTGTACATAAATAATGTTTCTTAGAGAGGAAATAGTGTCGTAACGATAAATTTTAATATTTATAAATTAAATTTAAATAAAAACACACTTAGCAATGCCACTGTTTCCCAAAGAACCGGCACACATGTTTGTCTATAAATAGCAGTTTCGACGGCCGAAAAAGATCAATAAAACCTCTCCACGCTCTCTCTCTAAACCGAAACATTACAGTTGGAAATATGGTCGTGGCTTCGATGGCGAGGGGAAAGAAAACGAGGGCGGTTGGGATTCCAACCGTCGATCTCATGTCGGAACCAGACAGGTCGAAGTTGTCGGAAGTGGTGTTGAGGGCGTGCGAGGACTTCGGATTCTTCAAGGTCGTGAATCACGGAGTTGCGGCTGATGTGGTGACGAGGCTGGAGGTGAAGGGGCGCGAGTTCTTCGCCAAGCCCACGGCGGAGAAGCGGCGAGCAGGGCCGGCGGCGCCGTTCGGGTACGGAAGCAAGAACATTGGGCCCAATGGTGACGTGGGTGAGCTCGAGTATCTTCTGCTTCACACCGATCCTCTCTCCGTTAACGGCATATCCCAATCTATCTCTAACTTCAGGTACCGTTACATTCTGTGTACTTCTTAATTATTTGGTCATGTCTTTTTTGGACACAACATTTATAGTAACATTTCTAAATCCCCTCAAAATAATTGTACCAATCCCTTTTTGGAGTACTTTACTTGACTTAAACATAGTATCTCTGAATAATATAAATATTTAGATTCTGTACATTGTTAACAGAACAAAAAAGTGTTAAAACTATATTATGATGTAGCTAAGTAATAATAACTAATAATTAGGAAGGGCAAGCAAAGACCAAAATCAGGTAATAACTAATTTTTAATTATTTTCAAAATGGTGCAGTTGTGCTGTGAACGACTACACGCGAGCTGTCAAGGAACTCGCATGCCAACTCCTTGATCTGATAGCGGAGGGTATGTGGGTCCCAAACAAGTCCGTCTTCAGCGGGCTGATCAGGGACGTCCAAAGCGACTCTGTCCTGAGGATCAATCACTACCCTCCATCGCCCCTGCCTCCCGCAGCCAATCATTTAATCAACGACAGCTGGGGCAATCAACGGATAGGATTCGGCGAGCACTCCGACCCCCAGATCCTGGCCGTCCTCAGATCCAACGACGTGGCCGGCCTCCAGATCAGCTTGCACGACGGGCTGTGGGTCCAGGTCCCACCCGACCCGTCCGCATTCTACGTGCTCGTCGGCGACGCGCTCCAGTCCATGACCAACGGCCGGCTCCAGAGCGTCAGGCACAGGGCCATGGCCAACTCAACGACCACCAAGCCGAGACTGTCCATGGTTTACTTCGGAGCGCCGCCGCTCAATGCCTTGATCTCCCCGCTGCCGGAGATGGTGTCGCCGGGAAAACCGAGCGGGTACAAGGCGGCGTTCACATGGGGCGAGTTCAAGAAAGCCGCCTACTCTCTCCGTTTGGGTGATTGCCGTCTCGATCAGTTCAAAGTCAACGCCGCCGCCGGAGATACTAAGAACATTAACAATTATAGCTAATGTATATCTCCGGTTTAGTTATATTAGACATGATGTTGATGGTGTAGGGCATAACAGGAAAAAAATATATATATATTAGTGTATTATAGGTATAAAGAATATGTATTAGTGGTGTTGGAGAGGCTACGTGATACCCCAGCAAGTTGTGTTCGGATTAAGAGTAACCAGTAAACTTCTAACCTTTGTAATTTATTTAAAGCTTGATTCGATGACTAAATGCATGTTTTATGTAGCTAGTCCTTTATATTATTAGTCATTTTTTAGGGTAAACTTCATCCCACTACCCTAAAAAAAGTTTAATTCCAACCCACTACCCTAACGAAAGTTAGTTGCATCCCACTACCCTAACTTTCAATTTAGTGTCAAATAAGTACCCAACCCCTTACGGCGTCAGTTTTTGGACGGAAAAGACTGGCACGTGCCTCGCATGTGCCACTAAGTGATGCGGAAAGACGGATTTACCCTCCTATCTCTTCTTCTTCTCTAACACCCACGACCAGCAACCTTCTCTTTCTGTCTCAGACACACGCGAAGCTCAGACACGAGACGAAGCCGACGACGACGAGCAGGAGTGAGGGTTGCAGATAGAAGAAGAAGGATTGGGTCGAAGGGTGTAGTTCGATGAAACAACAGTCAAAGGCGACAAGGTCTGGGTTGAAGAAAATGAAGATCGACGAGTTATACTGCTTCTGTGGAGTTCCAGCAGCCATACGTACGTCGAGGACAAAGGATAACCCTGGAAGAAGGTTTGCTGGTTGTGGGAAGTACAGGGTAAGCTCTGCAATTGATTACCCGTGTAGTTCAATTTCTGTGAAATTTAGGGTATTTCTGATTTAGGGGTTTTTGTGATTTAGGGTTTATTTGTGATTATCTCGTTTTCCCTGCAACTGATTTAGGGTTTAATTGTTTGTGTTCATAGAAGAGGTGGAAGTGCAATTTTTTCTGCTGGATTGATGAAGAGGCATGCCATGTTGGGGAAATTCCTGTAGGTGGACAAGAGGAAATCAATATGAGGGTGAGGATGGAGGTGGATCTGAAGAAAGATATACCCAGAAATTTCATTCTGGTGTTGTTCATCATTGTAGGGTTGTTTCTGTATTTTGTTAGGTCATAGATTAGGTTGAATTCCTTGTACTGGGTGATGGGTACTGATGTGAGATGTTGTATTTTAAGCAAATGGAAATGGAAATTGCCTGGTTTTGTGTTGAGTTTGTTGATGGGTACTAATCTAAAAAATGTAAATTGCCTGGTTTTGTGTTCAGTTTGTTGATGGGTACTAATCTGAAAAATAGGTTTAGAAGGTAATGGAAATTGACATAGCATGTGAAATAAGCATATTTGTATAAGGAACTGATCTAAAAACATGGATTTGAAGTCAAGCATAAGCCAAGATGGGTACTAATTTGAAATTGAATATGGGTACTAGTATGGGAACTTGGTTTGTATGATAAATGTGTACTACTATGGGAAGTTGGTTTGTATGGTAAATGGGTACTAATTTAAGTGGAAAATGAACAAACTTGGTTATGAGTACTAATATGAAAGTACAAGAAACTATAAATTTTGACATGACCCATCTGTTCTTGGGTTTGAAAACCTGTAGTATGGTAAATTGGAATGCATAGTTACAGTCAAAAAATTATGGAACCATTACCTATGAAATAAATTGACAAGCATCCAATTTTACCAAATGGATTTGCAATTCACATGTTCAACAACCAAAAGCAAAAGGCTGTAAAGCCCTACACAAAAAAGCATCCATGTCCCCATCATACATGTGCACAACCTACTTTGCACATTAATTACTTGTCCAACCACCACAAAAGTCCAAATGAACTAGTTCCCAAAAGACCACATGTTCCTACACACAAACCCAAAATAAAGACAGTAAACCCTAAGGTTTCCAACGAGGAGGTGGTGCTGCAGAGGCTTGGCTAGATGTAGATTGGATTGGAGGTCCTCTTGCTCTTCCTCTTCCTCTTCCTCGGCCTCGCACTGCCCCCCTTCCTTTGCCTCTTGTTCCAGCAGCTTGGGGGATCACAAATTGAGCATCTTCAGTGATTCTTGACCCAGCTCCTTGACCTTGCAGAGAGACAAAAGGCCTCTACACATGCTCAACCACAACCAGATCAAGATGTCAGAAACTATTTCAAGAGTTGAGAAATATTTGAGAAAACAATTGAAGTAAGGTAACGATTGCATACTTGATTTGTCTGTCTTTGCTTGTTGAGCTCAGATTGAGCTAACCCAATACCAGACGCTTCTTCTGTTGTCGTAGGAGCACCGGTTTGACTACTGACAGTAGCTGCTGTGGCTGGTCCTTCTTCTTGGGTATGTTTTCCCTTCTTCTTCAATTATGTCCACAGCGTAGTTCCTATCTCCCTCCTTAACCTCGAACAGTAAGTCCTCACTGTTTATAGCCTCACACTTTGCACTCTTGATTTTGTTCTCATCTAATATACTAACTGCATAGGGTGTGAGTTGGGTTTTAAGGTCAAGGAATTTGTGAGACCTTTTGAAGAACATCTTCATCAACTTAATTATAATAAACTCACACAGATCTAAAACAGTATATCAGATGTGGCCCTACTAGAATAAAAAGCCTTCGACCAACCTATTGGGTCAATAGCCCGTAGCCAATTGTATGCATCTACATTCAACAGCTTCATCTCCTCCATTCTCTGTTCAAATCTCTCAACAGAAGACGCCTTCGCACATCCGTACAGTAGGGTGTCCAATTCCACCGACTTGAACTTGAGGTACCAGTTTTCATAGAGGTGCCTCAAGCAAAAGCGGTGTTCCGTGTTAGGCAGCCACTCCTTGAAGAGTGACACCAACCCCTGTCAACACAGACAATAGTGGTTATAGGTACTATTCTGAAAAGGCATAATATATAGGTATTAATGTGAAATAACATTAAACTACTGACAGCAAACCTAAGTAATTGTGTAGGTACTACTCTGGAATAACTAAACTACACTTACATGCTACCTAGGTACTAATCTGAACAGATTAATCTGAAAACACATTATTATGCATACCTTCTGCCTATCGGTGATGAACACCCAATGCCTTAACTGATCCGTCCCAAAGTCTTCAAAGAATTGTTCTAAAAACCATCTCCAAGACTGCTTGTTCTCCTGCTCCACAATAGCAAATGCTAGTGGAAACATCCCTCCATCGATATCGAATCCCACGGCCGAGAGTAGTTGCACACCAAACCTTCCCTTCAGATGGCAGCCATCAACCCCAACTATTGGCCTACAGCCAGCAAGGAAGTCATCCTTCTGAGCCTGATATCGGATGTACATCCTTAAAAACTGAGGTTTACTAGCAGGGTCGGGTGGGTACACGTCGTGCTCTACATTCAACACCGCCTTACTACCTGGATTGGACCTACGAAGCACCTCACAGTACGTGTACAAGTCCTCGTACTGTGCAACCAGGTATTCTTCTGTCTGAAACCTTGCTCTCTTCAGTGTACAGTACAATATCGTCGTGCTGACTTTGACATTGAGCTTATCCTGTATCAGAGCTGCCAAACCCTCCTTGTCCATTGTCCGAGACTGCAAAATCTCCTTAGCAAACCTTTGTGCTAAGAAGTCTGCACTAACAACCTTCTTCCCCAATTTCCTTGGACAATATTTGAGATGAGGATCCCATTTCCTTATCTCCAGCACATCTATCTTCTTGTACGATCCAGCCCAACACCAAAACTGACAACGCTTTGTCTTGCACATTGCAACAACCTTTCTCTTCTCATTCCGCTTCCAACGGAACTGCCATCCTTGCTTCACAGCGTATGCAAGGAACAACTTCCTGAATGCCGCTGTATTCTTGAATAGCTGCCCTATACCCATTGGTATCTTCTTCCTCACATCTTTCAAGTCCCACACCCTACGCCCATCTACCCACCTGAGGTCCAACGTATGTGTAGCATCCACTTCTTCTATTTGATCATCATCCTCATCCTCGGACTCCACCTCAACGTCTACTATTTCCTCCAAATCAGAATTTGAGGGATGCCCTGCATCTTTTTCACCCTCCACGACATCCTTCCATCCTGGGCTCCCATGAACCCTATCCCCATCACTATCATACTCCCCTAGCTTAAGCCAATCTGGATATTGACGAGCATCCAGATTCTCATCTTCATCTCCTACACACAACAACAGACACACAGCAAGACATTGTTAGCATTCATTTGCTAATCACCATAAATACTTGTAATAGTAATACTGAATTACCTAAATCATCTGCCTCATGATTGCCCATTGCACCACCCTCAGCATCATCACTACCCTCATTATCAGATATGTTCATATCTTCAGCCTCAGGTATGCCTTCATGGCCATCAACGTCATCCTCCAATGGTGCCTTGCCTTTCCTCTTACGTTCCTTCTGTAGTTTCAGTTCTTCGTCATCCTTCATTTGATCAGTTTGACCTTCTGTTTCTGTCCCAGGGACATCATCAGTGACTTCACACTCCATTGGCTCCTTCCCCTTTGTGTTTGGTTCCTCAGCAACATCCTCTTCATCGTTGCCTCTTTCAGAATGTACATTTTCTACAACAAAAAAAGGGGGAAATAAATAACAAGTACAACAATTACTAAACATTAAAGGACAACACCAATTTATAACCAATTTGCAAATCCATACCCAAATCAACTTCCCCATGGTCTGTTTGTCCATGTCCTTCCTGCTCCCCATCTTCATTTCCTACACATAACCAAGTGATGTCAGAACCAACCAAATACTTACTAATTAAATTTGTCTACTTTCAATAACATACCCAATTCAGCATCCCAATGGGCTGTGTCTACATACACCATGTCCTCCTCATCCTCATCCTCCACATGATCATCATCATGATCAACATCAGCTTCCTCCACATGCTCAACATCACCATCCTCCACATGGTCATCATCACTGCCATGGTATGGTTGTCCATTACCCTCCTTCTCTTCATAGTCATGGTCTACAAATAACAAACTCATGTAAATAACTTACAAACCTAGTCAATCTATTACAATTTCATGCACATACCCATATCATCATCCTCGTACTCATCTTCATCTTCATCATCTGATATACCTACGTCATAAAGGATAGTAATGATCACATAACAGATTTCATACACTTAACAAGGTAATTACTGATCGCCAAAGAATTAAACACTTTCATACCCATCAAATAACTAAATGACCTCTGACCGTGGTAATCATCATCCTCATTGTCACTTGGCAGCTCCTGAATAATCCCCCTTCCATCCAACATGCAGAATTTGTCTAGCTTGTGGCCACACTTTAACATTTTAATCAGACCACGCCTCGAGAAATATTCATTCTCATCTTCGTATAATTTCTGCCTCTCCTTTTGGCTTCATGACTTGTAATCCTATTGTCCCATTACTCTTAGCCTCCTACCTCCCAAAATCACCCCTCTAGGAGACACCACATGTAGTGGTGCATCTCCATCTATTATGTACAACTTCCTAGCTGTCCTAGACCCTTTATACTTCTTCAACCATCTAGCTACAGAATTATCATTTTCCATAGTCCTAACTAGATTTTTTTCCTTATAATGCAGGGTACTAGTGGGCTCACGTCCTGCATCGTGCACTAAGGCAGTGAGCTTGAAGAGGCTGCATTCATCTTCACTTACAAGGAAGACTTTAACAGAACCCCCTTCGTACCTATTATCGGATCCCACAAACTTTCCCCCATAATTCATTTCTACACAAATTGGAGGCTGAAGAAACGGGTTTGACTCAGGACAACTCATTGGTGGTTCTTTTCTTCCCCCACGTTTCTGCAAACAGTCGCAATAACAAGGCCACATTCAAACCAAACTCAGAAATTAACCCCTAACTATAAAATACGAAACCTTTAATCAAGTAAAGAACCCTAGGAACTCAGAAATCAAAACCCTAACTCAGAAATCAAAACCCTAACCACAAATTAATAAACCCTAGAATCGGAAACTTACTCTCCCCATCGAAGCAACAACCCGGTTCGTCTTCTACAGAGAAACGCGCGTCGAGATTCTACAAGTCTGCAACCTCCTCCTTCGTCCTCGCTCCTGCTCGTCGTCGTCGTCTTCGTGCCGTGTCTGAGTGTCGCGTGTGTCTGAGAGTGATTGAGAAGAGTGAGTGTTTGATTCAGTAAAGGAAGCTGAAGAGATAGGAGGGTAAATCCGTCTTTCCGCATCACTTAGTGGCACATGCGAGGCACGTGCCAGCCTTTTCCGTCCAAAAACTGACGTCGTAAGGGGTTGGGTACTTATTTGACACTAAATTGAAAGTTAGGGTAGTGGGATGCAACTAACTTTCGTTAGGGTAGTGGGTTGGAATTAAACTTTTTTTAGGGTAGTGGGATGAAGTTTAACCTTTTTTTTTATTATTATCAAAATGTGTAATTTCATTAAAATAGAATTTCAACAGTAAGGGAAATGCATCAAGGAAAAATCCTAACCACGAAAAAAAGTCATTACATAGTATCGAGTCCCAGAAGATCTCTCTACATAAAACTACGAGACAAGTGAATCGACATCGTTGGTGTTTGAAGAGCTATAAAGGCTAACTGAAATAAACACTAAACTATGACGAAACCAATGACTGTTGCTCAAGGTATTGCTAAACGCTGCATACTTTGTAGAGTGCGACCGAACCTACTGTCATCAATTTCAAAGGGAGGCAGAGCTCTTCCCAGGGACCCCTCATTGAGCCCGTCCCTAGAGCACAAGTCCTTGAATCTCTGCGTACTAGTTTTTGACCATGCAAATATGAAATCAGATAAAATAAAAAGACTCACTCGATTAGCTAGATCCAAAATCGAGAGAGGGGTCGAGGAGGGTACAGTGGTGGAGGCCAGGAAGAAGGACGTGCCAACGACGGCTTCAGAGACGACGACGACGACTTTAGAGGCGGGGGCGGATGCGACTGTAAGGACGGCGACAAAGGCTTCAGAGAATTGCCACCGAGATCAATCGGGGAAGAGGCAGAAGCAGGCGAGAACCCCCCAAAAATAATTGGAAAAGGAGCAGGTGATGTTGGCGACAACGTGATCGTGGTGATGGGAGTTGGGGGTGAGATTTGGGAAATCAGGGATGATGGGGATTGGGTAGTGATGACTCTCGTAGGTGGCAGACGAACATGAGAGGACGAAGGGGATGGACGCCATATCGACGAAAAAAATACCGGATTGAGACCGAAAAAACGATATCTGCAAATCATCTAGTTCTGCATATATTATCAAACAATTTGAAAGCAAAATTTTAAATTCTTAGTATATCATGAACTGCATGATGAACATGAACATGGACATGCATGCGAACCTAAATTCTATGCCTGTTGTTGCTGCTTGTACTTTCAATGATTTTTCCCGAGTTGAGCCTCTCGACGATACCAATTACCGTCGATGGTCTCAAAGGTTAATGATGTTTTTCGAACAATACGATATTGATTATGTGCTGTTGAGTGACCCCCTCGTTCCTTTATCTGCTACCCCTGGTGCCACTTGTTTAGTTGCCTTCATTGTTAAGGACAATGAGGCCAAACTCAATAAATTTACTAAGGACAATAAAACTGCCCAGTGCCAGATTCTGAATTCTGTCACCAACACCCTGTTCGACTTGCTTTGCGTTCACAAGTCTGCCAAATTTATTTGGGAGACTTTGGAAAAGAAGTATGGGGCTAACGACATTAGGAAGAAGAAGTATGTCATGGGCAAGTGGCTTGCTTTTCAGATGGTTGACAACCGATCTATGATGGATTAGGTCCACGTTTACGAGGACCTATCTACCGCTATTGTCAACGAAGGGATGGAGATGAACGAGGTGTTCCTCGCTCATGTGATGTTGGAGAAGTTTCCATCTTCGTGGAAGGACTACCGCAACCACCTCAAACACAAAGAGAAGGATATGACACTTCAAGACTTTTTTGAGAGAGACCCGGATAAGATCCTAGAACTCCTTGAATCGCAGTACTAGAGTACGACGCAAGGGACGGTCCACAGAATGCAAGAAACATACTTTGATCGCCCCCCCCCCCCCAACATAGGCTCCATTGATCACAAGGTAACTTCACATAGACTCTTAGGGCGGCTCCAATCGTCTCTCCTATTGTCTTCATCCTTACTAGCGGCGGGAGGCCGTGAGCATGGACCCATGGTTACAGGCCATTCGGGTCAGGAAGGTCTTTGTCCATAAGATCAATATCCCCAAGAAGGAGGGGGTGGCCCTCAAAGTACCAGGGTTCGTTGCCCTGGGCCCATGTATAAGCCTCCTCGGACTCAAAGTAGAAACAAAACATACCCGGCCTGGTATCCTTAATGACCAACCATGACGCCGACGACCACATGCATTGGTGATGACTCGTAACAAAGTTTCCTTCTGGGGGGTGGGTTGCTGAGCCAAAAGTTTTCCGACCATGCAAAATTGCTAGTGACGAAACACGCTCGGATCAACGGGCGTGTAGGGGACCATCACCTCCATGTCCTCTTCCTCAGCAATCGAGCAAGAGGATAGACTCTCCTGAAGACTAGCCATCAGGGAGATGGTCCAGCTCGTCGGGACCGGGACGGTCGGTGCAAGGATTCTCTCCGGGGGCGGCGGATGCACCCCTCCCTAACGCAACATGTACTCAAGGATAGCCGGGAGGGAAGGAATTACTGGAATGCGATCGGCGTTCGGTAGTGGCAGTAGAACACACATCGAAATCCCTGCCTTCTTGTACATGGCTCCCTTCTCCAAGGTAGAGCCAATTCCCACCAGCCTTGGTGACTTAGGATCGTCACTTAGGGTAAGAGAGAGAGGCAGCGGGAGATTGCTTGGCATCGAAGCGGTTATGGTTTTGATCGGACATCCCCTTCTCAGCGTCGAGCGAGGGGGTGCTGGCTTAGTAATGCTCGGAGAAAACGCCACGATGGCCTTGGTGGACTGCAGTAGAGGATTCATGGCGGCTTCCATATGAGAGATCCTCGACTTCCTCTTCTGTCGGGCCTTTAAAGGGCTTACGAATTCTGAGTGTTAGGCGGTGAAGCCTAATGACTCATATGGGCCTCGTAGGCCTACTCTCTTCTAGGGTTTCCTATTTTTTTACCTTATGTATGCATATATATAAATAAGGTTTATGGGTGTAGACGTGTATCATGATCAGTAAAAAATTGTGTAGCACACAATAAAGAAAAAAAGGTACAGTGTACGTGAGAGGCAAAGAGTGGAGAAGCCTAGGTTATAACCAAATACTCCACTGGAAATTATAGTGGATCGTGTTTATAGTTGGAAACTGGACGTAGCTCCTATTTTGATAGTGAACCATTATAAACTCTTGTGTCTTTTCTATTCATCGTTATCCTGTTTTTCATCGTTTTTCGGAGAAAGGAATTTGTCTTATTTACTTTCAACTGGTATCAGAGCACTAGGTTGTGTTTGCGATTGGGAAGACGAAGGTTGGCGACGATGGTTCTGCTTACAGGATTGTGAGATTCGATAGTACCGATTTTGCATTCTGGAAAATGCAAATGGAAGATTACCTGTACGGCAGAAAGCTACATGTGCCTCTAACGGGGAAGCCAGAAAAGATGGATGATGTTGTTCGGGATCTTCTTGATCGACAAGTTCTGGGGGTTGTGTGATTAACCCTGTCGAAGAACGTCGCACACAATGTGGCGAAGGAGACGACCACTGTAGGCATGATAAAAGTCATGTCCGACATGTACGAGAAACCTTATGCAAATAACAAGGTATTTCTTATGAAAAAGATGTTTTATTTGAGAATTGAAGAAAGTGGATCTATGGATTCACATATGAATGAGTTCAATATCATTTTTAATCAGTTTCCATTTGTGGGAATTAATTTTGATGACGAAGTTCGTGCCCTAATTTTGTTGGCGTCTCTACCGTCAAGTTGGGAGCCGATGAGAGCAACGATAAGTAACTCCGTTGGTAATACGAAATTAAAATTTTGGCTTAGCTGTGGAACACATGGGCAGAGGAAATGGAGAAGGTTTAACAGGTACAAGGACAGGTCAAAGTCGAGAAATGGCAGAAGCCCGTCAAGATTTGGAAGAACAATGGAGTGTTGGAACTGTGGAATGACAGGTCACGTGAAGAAGAATTACATGGCTCCCAAGAGAGAAAGTTTGAGAAATGAAGTTAATGCGAACACTAAAGAGATTTGTGATGCATTGTTCACGTGGGAAGGTTTCCCTAAAGACTCTATCATGGAGAAATGCAACGATGAAGAAACCGTTGCTGCGACAGTTGAAAACTCCAAGGATGCGTTGTTACTGTCCATCGATAGTCCAATCGACAATTGGGTACTTGATTCAGGAGCGTCTTTCCAAACCGCTCCGAGTCAAGAAGCAAGGGAGAACTATGTTGCTAGGGATCTTGGAAAGGTCTATTTAGCCGATGAGTTACCTCTATCCATTGTCTATCATGGAGACATTACCTTGAAGATGTCGAACGGGTGCACGTGGAAGATAAATAAGGTCAGACATGTGCCAAAGCTAAAATAGAATATGATTTCTGTTGGTCAACTTGATGATGAAGGTCATATAGTTACCATTGGTCAATGTCAGTGGAAAGTGGAAAAGGGTGGAATGGTGGTTGCTCGTGGTCAGAAAACCAGCACCCTCTACATGACGACAAGCTCCCTCGACTCAGTAGATGTTGTTGACTATACCCAGAAGACCGAGTTTTGGCATCAACAACTTGGGCATATGAGCGAGAAAGGTATGAAGATTCTCGTCAAAGAGGGAAAGATTTCCGAGCTGAAATCGGTGAATCACCATTTGTGTGAGAGTTGCGTGCTTGGGAAACAGAAGAGAGTGAGTTTCTCAAGTGGAGGAACGGAGCTGAAAACGGAGAAATTGGCATTGGTTCACACCGATGTATGGGGACCAGCCCTAGTAGCTTCCCTTGGAGGGTCACACTATTATGTGACGTACATAGACGACTCAACCATAAAGGTTTAGGTGTACTTCCTGAAACACAAGTTTGATGTGTTCAATGTTTTCAAGACCTGCAAAGCTTTGGTTGAGAATGAGACAACCTTGAAGTTAAAGAGTTTAAAGTCTGATAATGGTAGAGAATACATCGACGGCCCCTTCAGGAAATATTGTGCTCAGAACGGGATCAAAATAGTGAAAACCATTCCAAAAACACCTCAGAAACACGAAGTAGTGGAAAGGATGAACAGACACTAAACGAGTGTGCAAGAAGCATGAGACTACACTTCGGGATACCGAAGACGTTTTGGGCTGATGCGGTTAACACCAAGGCGTATTTGATCAATCGAGGATCGTCCGTTCCTTTGAATGTCAGAATTCCAGAAGAGGTGTGGAGAGGAAAAGAGGTAAACTTATCTATTCTGAAAGTATTTGGCTGTTTGTCTTATGTTCATATTGATGCCATTTTTAGAAGTAAACTTGATGCAAAATCTAAGAAGTGTTATTTTATTGGTTGTGCTGATTCCGAGTTTGATTATCGTTTCTGGGACAATCAAAACCGGAAGAACCGGGAATTATTAATGAGGAGCACACAACAAGAAGCCCATAATACACACGTTGGCCACCACACTTGACCCAAAAGACTAGCCTATCAGGTCATTGGTCCAAGGTGTATATTAAGTCTTTCCTTATTCCTTCAGTATACGATGTGGGACTCCTGACTCACATGTGAACACACCTAACATTCTCGCCCTCCACATTGAATCTCATCACATCGGCTTGCTCGCACTCCTAAGCACAAATTTTACTTAATCTATTCAATCCCCCACGTGCCCACTTCATCCTATTTGGACCCACCACCATGAGAGGAAACAATCATGGTTTCCAAGTGTTCCTAGCCCTAGGAGAAAAATCAGCAATTATTGATTTAAGAGAGATTGCTACACATGAACTAGAGTGAGATATATCGGAAGAAGATGAACCAAAAGTTCAAGAAGAGATTCAGCAAGATAGCGACCTAGAATTCGAAGAACAAACGCCGACTTCCGTCATACGCCAATATTCTCGGATAAGAAAGCTGACGCAGAGGTTCTTGCCGTCGCTGGACTTCATCTTGCTTACCGATAGAGGTGAGCCTGAATGCTATTATGAAGCAAAGAATGTTGAGGAATCGAGCAAGTGTAAGCTGACAATGAAGGATGAGATGGACTCACTGTTTTCAAACCGAACATGAAAGTTAGCTGAGCTTCCGACTGACAAGAAAACATTGCAAAACAAGTGGGGCAACCGGATTAAAGAAGAGCACAATGGAAGCAAGCGCTACAAGGCGCGACAGGTTGTCAAGGGCTTTCAGCAGAAGGAAAGGATTGACTACACCGAGATTTTCTGCCCAATTGTTTTTTTATCAACGCAGAAATATTTATTAGAAAAGGGAACATTTCAAGCAGGATAGTACCCCGAGGTCAAAAAGATCAAAGACAACGATTACAAAGGAGCTCCCGACAATGGAGCTTCAAGGCATAACCTTTAGAACCAAAAAAGAGAGTAGTACTCGAAAAGTACAAAATAAAAACAACCAAGACAAAACAATTAAATAATCTCCTTGATCCCCGATACATCACCGTTCAATGGCTTCACAATCGCCTGATTCCTCGAATCCGCCGCCGAAGGGGCAGCTTGAGAAGCCCTTTCACGAATCATTGAACGCGTTCTAGGCTTAGAACACGATACCATTAGACGTCTTAACAGACCACCCCTTTGGTATCGAGGGTTTAATCAAGGCGTCTTTTCAAGGACTACCTTGATCCCCGCAATCCGGATTCGAAACTATTGAGGTGTCCAAAAAAGATGAATACACTTGGCCAAGCCCAATACACGAGCTGGACTGGGACCCTTGGGCTTTCTCCCCATCCGCTACAGTAATAGGATCAGACAAAAACTGGGCAAGGGCTACCGAGCCCACCTGGCCCACACCCGAGTCAGCCAAAACTGTTTGAGAGGGACCTCCTTGCTGGGCCTCACAATTGGCCCGAAGCCTCATAGGGCTCGCACCTACCAGCACATCATTTTCACCCTCACAAAATACTTGCGTAGACTGAGTAACGACGCGAGAAACAAGCAACAAATCATATCCCTCACCCTGAATATCCCGCGAATTTGGTGATATTTGAAAATAAAAAACGCGAGATGCCTGGGATAATCGGATTGTGGTTGTTCCGTCAATTACCAGAAAAGTGGCCGGAAATTCAAGCTCCACAATCTGACCTAAACTAAGAGGCCTTACCGGAATCAGGCGCGGATGAGCCAAAGCCGCGAACAGAACGTGGCCATTGATTTTATACCCATTATACGTAATCACTTCCTGAGAAGCGGCTGCCGGTGTTGAAAAAGTGGCGAAGACGAAATATTTACCCCCTCTGTTAGGCATCTTCAAAACCGAACAATCAATGATCTCGCCGAACGTACCAAAATATTGACGAACCCATTCCTCGTGAAAGTCATGAGGCAAGTTACAGATGAAGATCTGAATCACATGAGAAGATGACCTCGAAGCCGGCAGAGAAGGAACATTGATAGGGCCGGTCGAAATAGTGTGCTTACATGATACATATCGAACCTGAGAATTTATGACTGTTTACGATCAAAGCATCGATCCAACACCACGTCAGAACCATGAATAGAGGCATCAATCTCTTTGAAACCCAAAACAAAGTCTACACCAGAGACTTCCAATGCTTATCTAACCTGCGTATTCGATACTGATGGAGCCTCAGAACTAGTATTGCCGACCCCCACCACGTCAGATGCTGGAACAGAGGCTCCGACCTCCATGGAATCGCGAAATGTCACTTGAACGCCTGAAACAGAGGCTTCAAATCGTTTGGTTGCGACCTCCCCACCCCCAGACCCACCTGTACAAGTTCGGGTAATTTTATGGAGATAGAAACTATTCCTTCTACCAAGAGTACGAATGACCTTGGCCTGGGAGCCTGGACTCTGTTTTTCCTTGTTATGAGGAGCCGGAATATTAACCGGAGAAACCCCATCCTTATTCTTCTTATTTGGTAGTGACCTCTCAATGGATACATAATCCTTATAAACAGAGAGAAACACCAAGCAAAAAGAAGAAAAAAAAAAAGCAAAGTTGTGTGAGATCTCACCTGAGAAGGAGGTTGTTTCCGGCATCCCATTTCCTTAGGTGACCAATGAAAGGGGAAGCTTGAACTTCTTAACCTGCCATTATTGATGGCATGATCTCTTTGTTACGAAACAAGAGAATTAAATATTGAAATAAATAAAGACCCAAGAGTTTGGGTAAAAAACTAGTGACTATTCGAATAGTTTTTGGGCTAGTGGCAAAAGAGGATCTATACCTTCATCAGATGGACATAAAGACTGTTTTCCTTCACGGTGAGTTAGAAGAAGAGATCTACACGAGGCAACTAGAGGGTTTTGAGGTCAAAGGCAAGGAGAAGATGGTGTGAAAGCTCCAAAAGAGTTTATACGGTTTAAACCTAGCTCCAAGACAATGGTATAAGAAGTTTGACAGATTCATGAAGAAATCTAAGTTCAAGAGGTGTGAGGCAGATCATTCCTACTACTTCAAGAGACTTGAGAATTCGTATTTAATATTGTTGCTCTATGTTGATAACATGTTAATAGCAGGAGTAGATCTTACAGAGATTAAGAAGTTGAAAAGAGGCCGTCGAATGAGTTCGAGATGAAGGATCTTGGGACTGCAAAGAAAATCCTCAGAATGAGGATTACACGGTGCAAAGAAGAGCTAAAGTTGTCACAAGAAGATTATGTGAAGAAGGTCATGAAGAGGTTAAACGTGAACGATGCCAAGTCTGTTGGAACTCCTCTAGGCAATCACTTTCAATTGTCTAAAGGCGACTCGCCCGTGATAGAAGATGATATGGCGTACATGGATAAGATTCCCTACGCTTTGGCTATCATAAGTCTTATGTACGCTATGGTATGTAGGAGACCGGACATTGCACATGCAGTGGGAGTTGTGAGCCGATTTATGAGTGATCCGGGCAAACAACATTGGGAAGTCGTGAAGTGAATTTGCAGGTACCTTAAAGGAAGCTCAAGTATGACATTGTGCTTCAAGAATCCGATTCGGGACTTGAAGGGTTCGTTGACGCGGACTACAGTGGTGACATCGATAGTAGAAAGAGTGCGTCCGGTTATGTCTACACATTTGGAGGTACTGCAATCAGTTGGGATTCAAGGTTGCAGAAGATTGTCGCTTTTTTAGCTGCAAGGCTGAGTACGTGGCCGTGACGGAGGCTATGAAGTAGATGATTTCGCTTCAGTCTTTTCTACAAGAGCTGAGGCATAATCAAGAGGAAATTGTTCTTCACTGCCATAGCCAGAGCGCCATTCACTTGGTGAAGAATCTGGCGTAGCATGCTCGAATGAAGCATATGCCGCTTCGTTACCATTTCATCAGAGAGACTTTGGAGAATGAGATGCTAGTTCTCGAGAAGATCACAGGAAATGAGAATCCCACGGATATATTTACGAAGGTCGTGCCAAATGAGAAGCTGAAGTGTGCAACTTTAGTTGGCTTAACTAAGTGAAGAGCTGAGCTGCCACTTGTAAATGCTTAAAGACAGGTGATCGAGATTAGTCTTCAAGTGGGAGATTGTTAGACGGTAAAGCCTAATTACTCATATGGGCCTCGTGGGCCCACTCTCTTCTAAGGTTTCCTATTTTTTACCTTATGTATGCCTATATATAAGGCTTACGTGTGTAGTCGTGTATCATGATCAGTAGCAAATAGTGTAGCACACAATAGAGAAAAGAGGTACAATGTGCGTGAGAGGCAAGGAGCAGAGAGGCCTAGGTTGTAACCAAATACTAATCTCGATTTCGTTATAATAAACTTGTTTATGAAAATCAACATACAAAATATTGAAAAAAACAATACATGCATATCGTATAGGACCAAAGCTTCAAAATTGGTACTTCTACTAATAATATTCTTAGAACGACCAATATCCTTACTACATGTAAGAGTCCAAAAAAGAACCATTAATATTATTTCTTTGTTATCTATAGAAACGGAAAGGAAAGAAATTCATCACTCGCCACCAATGCTATTGGAAGGGACCGGTGTTATCCATACAGAGTTACCGGAAAAATCTCTTACGCCATGATTACAATCTTTGCTTGAATATTCACTATGAAACGAGAGGTACCTCTCGTGTTGCAGAGAGTAGAACAAAAGGGCATTTTCATGAAACATTGGGAAGTAGATATTTCCGTGCATTCCTCTCAAGTCAGTCGATCCCATAAGCGAACTGGTAGAACTAAGAAATAACATTTTATTTTCCAAATTGGTTTGTTTGGACCAAGAAGCCTTACCACTCTTTCTGTTAAGCTTATAACAGACAACTTTTTTGTCACCAAGAACTAAAATTCTCAATATGTCTCCATTGTTTTTTACCACTAGGTAAGCTTGACGAAGGGAACGACATAGATCTTTTTGGTAGCAGTTGCCAAGAACTCTCCAATCTGGTTGTTGGTCGTTCGTATCAAACATTCCCAAGTTTCCATCGTCACCCAAACAGTAGCACCACCCATTGTGTACGATGGGGGGAGTGCTTGTAGACAAAAAAAATTGTGTCTCCCATTCCTACTAAAAGATTCGGTTGTCCATCTTGTTTCGCCATGTCTTATGATAGTGAATTTGTAGCCACACATATCGATTCCTAATACAAAGCAGTCCCTTGAAGTAGGAGGCGAACTAAAACACATGTATTTAACAATAGGGCACTTTGGGAGTTGGATCTTCTCTTTTGAGAACGGTTCGAAAAAGAAAACATCGTGATCAATCGTGGACAATAACAACCAACCGTAGTTAGAAGAACGGATGCGTGCCTCGGACAATTCTTGTAGTTCTTGCGGTTGTACGCGGTAGGAGCACATAAGTGTAGGGTGATAAAAGTTTAGAACGTTATCTCCATATAAAGATATCAAGTATGGTATTTCAGGACGGTGTAGGGGTTTGATAGGAATTTTAAGGGTGCCTAAACTCGATGTCAATGATTTGGAGATGAGGCGACGGAACACGATAGAATCACCGGCAAACAAAAAGGAAACTATTAGCACTTGAAGTTCCGATGGAAGCTCGCACAAACCACTTTTCACTTCCGCTTCTTCAACTTTCTCTTGCTCAACTTGACATCCTTCCCTCGTTATTTTACTTGTGTCGACCATATATATGAGTCTGTAGAAAAAAAATTGATGTGTTAAAAAAGAGCTGATTTTGATAGAAACTCAAAGTAAACATACAAGTTATATTTTTCTTCACTAGACACAACGAGGGTAACAAAAACGTACCTGTTGGATCGCTAGTATGACTGGCTCTATTTCTTTCTCTTCTTCTTTCTCAAAAGAAAAAGAATCGTGGTTTCTCCGATGGTCTGTCCACCTATATATATATATATATATATATATATGTATACTGATATTCAATTCTTTCTTTTTTTTGGCTACGAAGGAGGTTTACTTTCCTCTTCAATCGCTAATTACTTTATTTCCTGATTACCTTTTACTCGTACGTCTTCTATATCATCAGCGGCCATGTGTATGTAGTGTATGTATATAAGTTTTATTTCCTGATTTATTACTAGTGAGCTGGCTGTGGTATGTTCGGGCCTACAGAGAATTTTTTTTTGAAACGGGTAACCGGAGATTTCATTAATGTCAAAAGGCAATCATACAGAATGAGGCGTGACCGCCTCGGGTTCCAGATATTTGTCCGGGCCGACCGTAGCTAGCCTGACGCTCATGGACCCATAATTTTAGCCCACATGAACTCGTGGGCAACAACTCAAGACAACTCCCTACCATCGTTTCAACATACGTTACAAGGAAATAATAAACCAAAGTCCTAAGCTTATTCGACCTAGCACAGTCCCAAACGGTTAATCGACCTAGCACAGTCCCAAACGGTTAATCGACCTAGCACAGTGAATAACCAATAACTTATTCGACCTAAAACAGGCAAAAAAATAGCACACGATCGAAATAGCAGACTACCAAAACTGTGATGCCAGGTCTTCTAGGCCCCGTGCCATTGGAGCGATCTGGTATTGTCAATTCTTCGTCTTGATTCGCCCTGCTCTGTCGAAGTAGTGCAGAAGGCAAGAGCATCGTTTCGATCCGCAGCGGTTTGTTCGAGATCGAGGATCCCGACTTCGGGTGTCGTGGAGGCAGACCCCGTCTTATCGTCCTTCCTCCCGGATCCCAGATCCGTCGGGGGAACGGACCCATGCCGGCGATAGGTGGCACGACGCATGGAGCCCGTAACCCGGAGAGTGGCAGGAGGGCCACAGTGGTTGCGAGACGTCCGGGAATCAGGACGCAGGGTGAGAGAGCGGCTGGTGGACGGCAATGGACGGCGATGACGGCAGCGGCGGACCCTAAGTCGGGTAGACAGGATCTCACCTTGAGGTAGTGGAGAACCTTGAAGCCGGGGCTTCGATGGTGGAGACATGAAATTGCCATGGAGGAGGCTGGCGGTGGAGCAGCGGCGGCGGCGACGACGACGACGGTGGAACCTTAGAAAGGTTAGGAGAGTAACCTCAACGAGGTTTTTTGGAGAGCTTTTGAATAATATAGGTAGAGGCTTCAATGGTGGAGAAGAAAGGGGGGAAGGGGGAGGAGGCTGCGCAGAGCAGCCCCTGCTAGGGTTTTGTTTGTTTGTTTGGGCCTATAGAGAAATTAATTGAAGTTTCGGTTGATAATTACAACATAGTACATAGTACATACTACATACATACACCGTGATATTAATTGAAGTTTTTTTATGTCGTTTTCTTAGTATATGATAACATTTTATTGATAAAAACAAATTGTAAACGTAAAAACCGGAACAAAACAGTACACAAATAAAGAAAAGGGAGAGACTTGAGTCGTGACTTGTAGGTGTCAGACGTTAATTGATGTGGGCGCAAAATACATCGGGTTTCGAAGTTTTTAAGCCCACATCTTGAGTTTTCCCGTCCCGAGTTGGTATGCTTTGATGCTTTTTTTCCTCTATTTTATGCAGGCAGTCTGTTTCCCAGTAAAATTGAGAATTCGAAGCGAAAGTGAGCGGAAAATGCCAAAAATCAATCTGCAGAGGACTCGCCGGTGGTCTGGCCCCCAAGGTACAGAGGCCCCGCCGACGGTCTGCCCCCCTAAGGTGTAGTGGACTCACCGATGGCCTGGGCCCCAAGGTGCAACAGGTCCAGAGGCAGACCACAGGCCGAGGTGCAGCGGGTTCGCCAGCTGACCGCGTGCGAGGGCCTCCTATGTCGCTGTTCTGATAAACCCTTGCCAACGGACAGCGGCCCAGTCCGCGATGCGCGACTAGGCCTTTTTCCCACTTCGTTTCAGACTCGTTTTTCACCTAAGTCAAAAGTTAGGTTTAGAAAGGGAAGAACTTGTATTTGGGCTAGTTTAGAAGATGAGAGTTGAGAGCAAAAGGAGAGGAGATTGGAGCTTGTAGAACGTCATTTTAATCCAAATTGGGTATTTTGATTCTCTAACTTTACAATAATAATGAAGGTTTTTGTTTGTTCTTCCATGTCTTCTTCTTCTTCTTCTTCTTCCTCCATGAGTAACTAAACCCCCATAATCTAGGGTCATACGGGATTAGAAATTTGAGTTCCAATGTGTTGAATGCATGAATATTGTGATACTTGATTTGAATTTAGGGTTTTTATTTGATTTAAACTTAATGCTCTATCTCCCAGGTAGGCTTGATAGATTATGTGAATTGCAATCCAACACTCGGGAGATGAGGATTGTGATTGGTCTAAAATCATATACAAGTTGGGTTTAAATCTAGACTAAGATTCGTACTGAAAGTTAGAAATTATCAAAGAACGTAGTGATTTGGGTTGTCCTACACCTTGATTGGGGAGAACTAGGTGGTTATATTTCATTAGGGTCTGAAACAACGGGAGAAGTTATACTAGTGTAGAGATAATTAGTTGACCATATAATCAGACAAATTCACATTGTTCATCAGTATTAAATGCATTGAATGGTCTCTATGAACCCATAACTTAGATGACATGTTTCCTTGATTCAAACACTTTTTTGATCTGCCTGAATACTCGTTCACATTTCGATTATCGTTTGTTTATTTTTGCATAAAACCAAAACCATATTTTTAACGAAACAACTTAAAACCGCAGGGCGTTAAGTTAATGGCGTCGTTGCCGAGGAGATAGAGCATTAAGTTCAAATCAAATACAAACCCTAAATTCAAATCAAGTATCATAATATTCATGCATTCAACACATTGGAACTCAAATCTCTAATCCCCATAACCCTAGATTACGCGGGCTTAGTTACTCATAAAGGAAGAAGAAGAAGACATGGAAGAACAAACTAAAACCTTCATTATTATTGAAAAGTTAGAGAATCAAAATACCCAATTTGGATTACAATGACGTTCTTTAAGCTTCTCCACTCCTTTTTGCTTTCAACTCTCCTTCTCTTCTAAACTAGCCCAAGTACAAGTTCTTCTCTTTCTAAACCTAACTTTTGACTTATAAAGGGTGGAAAACGAGTCTAAAACGAAGTGGGAAAAAGGCCAAGTCGCATGTCACAAACTTGATTGCGGTCCGATGGCGAGGGTTTATCAGAATAGCGACATAGGAGGCCCTCACACGCGATCAGCAGGCGAACCCGCTGCACCTCGACCTACGGTCTGCCTCTAAACCCGCTGCACCCTGGAGGCCAGACCACCGGCGAGTCGTCTGCACCTTGGGGGTCAAACCACCGGCGAGGCCTCTACAGATTGATTTTTGGCATTTTATGCTCACTTTCTCTTCGAATTCTCAATTTTATCGGGAAACGGACCGCCTGCACAAAATAGAGGAAAATAGCATCAAAGCATACCAACTCGGGACGGAAAAACTCGAGATGTGGGCTTAAAGACATAGAAAATCGATGCATTTTGCGTCCACATCACTAAACCTATAACAAGATACCCTACTAATCCAAGAGTAAACTATCGGTAGACCATCTCCACTCATGTGGCTACCTAGTTATAGCGCATAGAACTAATTATTTGACTCGTCCTAAAACTGCCCGTGGCTAGTGATCTGGGCCGTTTGAGGGGATAACGGGCAGTTAGGGAGAACTCTAGATAATAGGGGGAATGGGTCATCGGGCTTGCATAGACAGTTGCAGGGCGAGATATGCATCTGCATACATGTATCGATGCTCGGTGAACCGTTTATTGTCCTAGGCGAGGTGCATCTACAGTCCTCACCTGGGAGATTCCTAGGTAAGCCAATGGATGCCCTAGGCCTCGGCACATGTAGGTGCCTGAAGCACACCAGAAAAATTTCTCCTAGTTAGGCAGGAGATCTTGTGTTAAACCAGTCTCACTTGGTTCTGTGTCCTTTGTAGCATGAGGCGGCGGTACCGAACTAGGTAACCAATCTTATGTCCTTATGTGTAATTGTTTGCTTCCATTATTGCATCTGCTATATTGATAAGGTGAGATGTTAGATCACATGTTTTAACATTCTAAGTGACATATCACCAATATTTGCATCCAATCAGCATTTCAGCCTCATATAAGATATCCCAAGCATTTTCAGATCGAGACAGAAAACGAAACTTGTGCCACTTTCAAAGTTGTGATTCAAAGTAGTAATCCACTAGGTTGTCCATGGATTAGTCGGACATCTAGTTATAGGGTTAGCGTTTGGTACCTACGGGTTAAGGACTTATGTCTCACCCTTTTATTTCCGTATTACTTTAGTTTTTACAGTGTCCATTTCGTTTCTGTTTCGCTATTAATTGTTGCCCTAATATCCTTTTGACCTTGCATTTGTAATTCATTTTATTATCAACAAAGTGTTACCATATGCTAAAAAAAGATAAAATAAATGGATCCTTCTTATGATTTTTTTCCTTTTAGCATAATAATCGTGGAAGTTTTATCATGGAAAAATGAAATATGGACGAGACATAGTTCTGGGCACGCCCGAAAGATGATCCTATGACTTTAAACCCTGGATAACCTAAGTAACACCTCAAAGAATCTGTCCTTATTCTCTGACTTAAGTGTTTTTGTCGTTTCTCCCGACTCAACTTTGGTGGACATGTGGTGCCTCAGATGCTTTCCATACATGTTTAGGAGACCACATTGAATTATGTGCCCTAGGTACCCGAAAAGGCATCTAAGAGAAGGAGGAGTGAAATCGGGGACCTGGACATTCATCTTCCACTGCGTCCCGTGAACTTCCGTATGATTAGACCTTGCAAAAAGGAAAAAAATATCCAAGCGATCATAACGATACAAAATTAGGAGAAATATCGAGGAGGAGGCATAAGTGGCGGTAGGGGAGGTGGATACAACGATGGCGAAATCAAAGACAATGAGGGCTGAGTAGGGATTCGAGACGACGGGGTAGGGGCGACAGATCCAGAGGAGTAAAGACCGTCGCTGTCTGGACCAGGGCTAGTGACGGTGGAAGTAGATGGGTTGCAGTGCGGGAGATACTTGCAGCGGTGGAGACAGAGATGAAGTCACCAACTAGATGAACACCGGTGGTTGTGGTGGAAGAGATCGGGACGATTCACCGGAAATGAGAGGTCGGGCCAAGTCACCGCAAGAAGGACTTCATAACAGCGAGGATGGCGAGAACGGATATAACCGGTTAGAGAGTATTCTTTTCAGAGCGTTATATCCTTCTTATGGTTTTTTTAAAAAGGTATCCTTCTTATGATTGAAAGCTTAAGGAGTTTGTAAAAAGTCTTTTTCCTTACAAGTATGTGGGGTGATCACTTTCCGGTTACCCGGACCGGTGAGGTAATAACCGAAACCGATCGGGAGGTCCCGGTGTAGGAGAAAGGCTATCAGAGCCGACATCGGGAGTTGTCGGGGCAAACGGGTTTTGGTTGTCGAGTGGGTGGTCGGTGATGGTTATAACCACCAGGTATTATTTTAGTTTCCCTCTAGAAATTGGCTTTTTGAGTGGGTTGAAATCCATAACCGATTGCATTATAAATACATTAAACTCATTTGAAATAACCTAGTTTAGATAAAATCATCCAAACTGTAGTCTAGAAAAATAAAGAAAGCATGAAAAAAGTAGAGAAGAGAACATGAAAAAGTAAAAAATGAAGAAGATTGAGATCAGTTTGGGACGAGGAAGAAGTGTATTTGGGAGAAAGAAAATGATTGAAAATTGAAGATTTTGTGTTAGAAAAAAGAGAAAGATAAAGCCTACTAATATTTAATTATTTTTTGAAACGGGTAATCGGAGATTTTTATTAATACCAAAAGGTAATCAAGTAGGGTGAGGCGTAACCGCCCCGGGTTCCAGATGTATGTCCGGGCCGACCGTAGCAAGCCCGGCGCTCATGAACCCATAAAAGTAGACCACTTTGTATCGTGGGCACAAAACTAAGCCAACTCCTTACAACCGTCCCAATTATTCGGCCTAAAACAGCTATCGTCTCAAAACAACGAGACTTGAAATGAAAGATCCTAAACAACAAAATGTCTAAACAACAAATTATTCGACCTAAAACAGAATAGAAAATTAGCACACGATCGAAAGAACAAACTACCAAGTCGGCGAAACCAGATCTTCTAGGCCCCGTGCCATTGGAGCGATCTGATATCGGCCAATCTTCGTCTTGAGTCGCCCGGATCTTTCGAAGTAGTGCGGGAGGCGAGAGCAACGAGTCGATCCGCCACGGTTTATCCGAGATCGAGGGTCACGACTTCGGGTGCCGTGGAGTCAGACCCCGATCTATCGTCCTTCCTCCCGGATCCTAGATCCATCTAGGGAGCAGCAGGCCCCCACCGACGAGGGGTGACCCTGGGGCGGTAGGCCGCTGCAGATGGAGGGCGGCGCGTGGAGCCCGTCTTCCATAGAACGGCAGGGGGGCCACGGTGGCTACTGGCTCGAAGGCTGGGTCGGTCCGGCGATGCTGGAACGGTAGCGCGATACGAGGGAGAGACCGTGGCACGGCTTGAACGTTGGACGGCGACCTGTGAGGGTAGACCGGATGCAAAAAAAGACAAAAACAACAAAGTAAGACCCATAAATGGGTAGAGTGTACCCATAAATGGGTGTGTGGAGCGCCTTCAAGAGAATCCATGGTGGAGCAAGGAAGGAGAGGGGGTGGGAGGGGAGGAGGCTGCGCAGAGAGCGCAGCCCCTTATGGTTTTACTAATATTTAATTATTATTTAATACACTAAATGCAAGTATATTTCTCAAAATCGTACGTTGGGGAATTTTTTTTGAAGATAAAACGAGTGGAAATATTATAAATAAACATTGTCTATAGGGCCCAAGAGCGTTAAAACACCAAACAAAATGAATTGTAAATAACCAACAAAGTTCGAGCTCCCACAATGGAGGATGCTCTGACAGAAAATAAAAGGCTCATTGTTTCCGACTGCTTCCTGAAGACGCCTAAAGGGTGATGCTGCGGTAGCGTCTAGCGACCCGTTACCGGATAAAGGTATTGGTGGGCTACAAACTCTCCCAGGTTTTCAGCGTGCGTCGTCCTCCCTTGACTGATACTTGTAGGGCTCCAAAACGCGGGATTGCTGACCTCCGAGCTGGTAGATGAGTAGTTTGCTGGTTCTTGGTGGTACCGCTGCCACCTTACATCCAAAGGGGCGGTATAACCGGCCATCTCCCCTCTGGACCACCTCAGACTCATTCGGCGAGGCGAGGGTGCTTAAAGCCCCTCGCCGCTGTATATGATGCCTCCTCCCACCGAGTGGAACCGTCTGATTCCTCTCCCGCCATAAAACATTTTCGGATTTCAGGTCATGTCCACGTTATGGGGCCCGACCCAATTGTGGAACCCAAATGGTTCACCTCTCTAACCCGGCCCAGCTTCCACCCGACTACCTTAACCCGCTCCAACCTGGCCATGTTACCCTTGTCTCGGCCCGGTCCAGGCCCTTGGCTCACGCGACCTACCTCCCCGAGCCCAATCCGCCGCCATAGAAGGCCCATAGGCACATAAGGCCCTCACCTCCAAGGCCCATCTGAGGGCCCCGTTTCCCTGGACCCTCCCACAAAACCCCACGGGGCTCTTTCACGTTCCGTCGCCTCCACGTCGTCGGTTGCCTGTGCGCGACCTGTCTCACCGTCCTGGTTCCTACTTCCTTCTTCCTATCGATGGAGAAGAGCTAGCCTGTCATTCATTTCACCACCGCCCCACCAGAGACCTGTGAGAAAAAGACAAAAAACCGGCTTGTTTTACGAGAAAGAAAGGATGGAGGCGCCGGGGAAGAGGGGCTCACCCACTGTGCTTCTGATCCTTGTTCGCTCGGGACATGGGGGCTGCCGATCGTGTAAACAGGTGTCACCGCCATGGATTCATACCTCCACAAGGTATGATCACTGCTACGAGAAAGAATAAAAGCCATAGCATAAGCCATGGCAGTTGCCATGGCCAAACCCAGCCTCTCCATACGGCGGCGACGTTGCTTTAGCAATAGAGCTATCGAAAATTTTATAGGACTGAACAACTTGTATAACATGTGTTAGTTATTACGTAATGTACGTTGGAGATTGGAAAAGACAAGTTATAAAATTATATATTAATGTTTATTTATTATATGTTATAATAAAATATACATTTTATTTAAAATTCGAAATAAAAAATAACAGTTGAAAAAGAAATACAAATTTATAAAAAAGGGAAAAGCAAATGTTATTTTTTTTATCAGCGAAAACATATGATAAATTACCCTCTCCTGAGGAAGAAAAAGGTTACAAAAAAAACAATCTGACTACAGATTGCAGGCGTAAGTCCTAAAAACAAAAGTAAAGCAGTAAACAAAGGTGGGTACGCAGACCCAAAAGTGAAAGGGTACACAGACCCTGAGAGAATGGGCACACAGACCCTGAAGTGAATGGGTACACAGACCCAGTAGTGAAAGGGTACGCAGACCCTGAGTGAAAGTGAATGGGTACGCCGACCCAGAGTGAAAGAGAATGGGTACGCAGACCCAGAGTGAAAGGGTACGCAGACCCTGAAGTGTGTAAGGGTACGCAGACCCAGGAGTGTGAATGGGTACGCAGACCCGGGAGTGAAGGGTACGCAGACCCTGAAGTGTGAATCGGTACGCAGACCCTGAAGAGTGAATGGGTACGCAGACCCATGAGTGTGAATGGGTACGCAGACCTAGGAGTGTGAATGGGTACGCAGACCCGGGAGTGAAGGGTACGCAGACCCAGAAGGAAATAAACTGAAAAAGATGGCTAAAAAAGGAGACTCACACACGAATGTAGCCACCATAAAGCACAGAAAAATAAAGGTCTCAAACCCAAGTCATCAACCATAAAGCGCTGTAAAGCTAACTATCTTCCAAAGCAATCACCAAAGGCTTAACCCTAACTAGAGGAGAAATCTGAATCTCATCGGCACCTAAACTCAGAGAGTTAAAGGAAACCGACACGCCGACGACCAACATCGTATAACGGCAGAGAAAAAACAGTGCAATAAACACTGAAACTCAAAACCCATAAGAAGAAGGACTTCTCGAGTTCCAAGGCCTAAAGGCCCAGTACAACCCCTTAGAGAATGTCGGACCCCGCAACAAGGAAGGAGTACAAAGGAAAACGAAGAAAGCCTAAATCGAAGGTTGAGCAGAAATCCTACTAGATAAAGATAAAGCCCAAAAGAGAAGAACCAAACCTTCCGCGACGACCGGTGTCGAGATCAGAAGCACAACGAATCCGAAACAGGAAACGCCTCCCACTATGTAACTGGACGTCGACACCCGAGTGCACCACGAACAAGTCCGAAAAACAACCAAGCAACGAGATGGGCCAGGCCCAAGAAGTGGACCAGTCCCAAAATGTGGACCAGTCCCAACTAATCAGACCCAGCCCAAAGGCCCGGCCCACCAAACTCTAGGCCCACCAGATGAATCAGCCCAGAAGCCACCCAGCCAACAGCCCGACCCGGCCCACCAGCGAACCCAGTCCAACCACCACCCGACCCGACCGAACCCTACCCGCTTCTTGATCCGTACCCGAAACGCAACACCAACCGCCTCTGACCAGCGACCGTAGCAGCAAGTTCTGGCGAGACGGGGCCGAACACTCGTCGAGCACAACTGGGGGGACCAACTGACAGAGAGAGGAAACGCAGGCCGGCAGCACTAACGAACAGATCTGGCGACGAAACAGACGGAGAGTGGAGGAGAGGTCCGTCAGCTCTACAAGGTGAAGATGCAGCGTCCTCGAGCACAACCAGGCCGGCCGGAGCACACTACCGGACCCGGCCAAACCGATGGCACGTTGACCCGATCTGAACAGGAGAAGGGCCTAGTTCAGCTGCACCACACGCTAGACCGGCGACGAGCAGCGGAAGGGACGCGAGACCGGCGACGAGTAGCGGAACTGGCGACCAGCAGAATCCGGCGAGCAGTGGCACGAACCAGAGGCCAAAACGAAGCGCAAACCACCGGAGATGGAGAAACAGGGCCGGAGGAAGAAGATCAGAGAGGGGAGACCAGATATGACCTTCGGGGCTCAAGGGTCGACTCCGGCAAGGTAACCCCAAAGAAGAAGATGGCAACGAAAAACAGCAGAAGAAGGAGAAGGAAAGGGGTGGAGAGGGGGAAACGTAACAGAGCAACCTCGCCGGCAACAGCCTCAGCCGGGATGGCCGAGGCCGTCACTGGCAAGGGAGGGGATGCGGCGGGTGAAGGAAGCTGAAGGGTTAGGGTTTTGCACGACTCCCAAGTAAGAGCCCAAATGTTTCTAAAAATGTTGTTGATTCCAAAGCAAATGTTAAAGAAAGAAGAAAAGACTGGTAACTTAAATGACCCATGCATACTTTTCTCAAGACGCGTACTATCAGCAAATTTATTTGAGTAAACCTCACCTCATTATCTTCAAAATACTTGTGTTTCGTTTCAGTACCCTAACCAAACTTTGTTTTACCTCACTACCTTAACGAAACTTTTAGTTGCATTTTCATACCTGTCGTCAACTTAACATCTATTTTTGGATGGAAAATGATAAAAAGTCCAAAATACACCTCACTAACACTCAAAATTTTAAAAGCATGCCATTGGTTTTAAAAAAAATTATTATTTTTTTTAAATCAGATTTTATTTTTTAAAATTATTTTTTATTTTAAAAATCAATATTTATTTTAAAAAATCAGATTTTATTTTTAAAATTTAGTTTTTATTTTAAAAAATCATATTTTATTTTTAAAAATAATTTTTTAAAATTATCTTTTATTTTTAAAAATCAGATTTTATTTTTAAAAATTAGTTTTTATTTTTAAAATAAGATATTATTTTTTTGAAAATCAATTTATATTTTAAAAGTCATATTTTATTTCCAAAAAATTAGTTAAAAAAACAGTTTTCAAATACGTCCCTTCTTTAGAAAAAAACTGTTTATAAAAAAACTGATTTTTTGAAATTAAAATCTGATTTTTTAAAACAAAAATTGATTTTAAAAAAGTATAATTTTATTTTTTAAAATAAAAGATAATTTTTTTAATTAAAAAATTTGATTGTTAAAAATAAAATGTGTTTTTTTTAAATAAAAACTAAATGTTAAAAATTAAAATCTGATTTTTTAAATAAAATTATAAATTATAAAATAAAAACTAATTTTAAAAAATAAAATCTGATTTTTATAAGAATAAAATAATTTTTAAAATAAAAAACTGATTTATATAAAATAAATAAATAAAAATAATTTTTGAAAACCAATGACATGTTTTTGAAAATTTGAGTGTTAGTCAAGGGTATTATGGACTTTTTAATGATTTTGATGGAAAATAGGCAGAAACTAACGGTAGGTACTAAACTTAAACTAAAAGTTTTGTTAGGGTAGTGAAGTACAACAAAATTTGGTTAGGGTAGTGAGATGAAACCTAAATATTTTTTATGGTAGTGAGGTGAAGTTACCCAATTTATTTTATTATAATTACAATTTTTATTGAGATATTGTAGGTGTCACATATTATTATACATTATTTTTTATTTTATTTTTAAACATTTAACATATATTTTATTAATGTTTTCATGAAATTTAGTAATTAAAATATCGAGAGACTCAAATATAATTATCATTTTATGCAATTAAAATATTTTAGATATGACTTATATTGGAACTTTGTGAACCACATTGTTTTAGATAAAATAATTACTGCTAATTAATGATTTGTGTTAGGATATACAAGAGTTTGAAAACATTCAAACTTTTAGGATATATATTTGTATATTTGAATATGTTTTGACTTATCTGTAAATCACCTATATATTTGTATTCATATTGAATAACAACTCAAGGGATTAAACTCTATCAATCTTAAACTTTATCATGGTATCAGAGCGGTTTCTAATCCCCATCTAATTTTGAAATCGTTTCCGCGCATCTATTCCTTTTTTTTTGGTCTGCGCTCGTCGTCTCTTTCACTACAGACTCGTGTGTTCCATCTTCTCCAGCTCACATCTGGTCATCTCCACTGCTCCACTCCGGCGATACTCCATGGCCGACTTCCGTATGTATCCCGCCCTTGATGTGACCAACATCTGAGGTTCGATCTCGATCACCCTCGAGATGGACAAGGGTCATTACTCGTCGTGGGCTGAACTGTTCAAAATCCATTGCCGGGTTTATAAGGTCTTGCACCACATACTGCCGGACTCGGCTCCGATCCACTCTGCAGATTCTTCGCCAGCAGCTCAGGCCCCCGCTGCCTTGCCTCCGAGCTCCATTGCTTCAGACCCGATCTCCACCACTGCTGCTCCAATAGGCTCCACCACGGCTGCTCCAACAGGCTCCACCACGGCTGCTCCCATTTCCGGCACGCCATCTCCTCCGGCAGCACCTGTGGCTGCCTCCTCTAATTCGGAGTCCATCCCAGCTGACATTTGGGATCGTCTTGACGCCACCGTCCTTCAATGGATCTATGGTACTATTTCTAATGATTTACTGCAAACAATCATTATTCCCGATAGTACTGCTGCATATGCTTGGGAGGCTCTTCGCCTTCTCTTTCAGGACAACAAGCACTCATGTGCGGTGTACCTCGAGCATCAGTTTAGCTCCACAAAACTTGATACCTTTCCAAACGTATCGAGTTTCTGTCAGGAGCTCAAAACTATTGCTGACCAGCTCTCCGATATGGGGGCCCCTGTGTCCAAAAATCGTCTGGTCCTACAGATGGTTGCCGGACTCTCTGAGGCGTATGATAATGTGGCCACTTTGATTCAGCAAAGTGATCCACTTCCCCCGTTCTATGAAGCTCGGTCGAAACTGGTTTTGGAGGAAACCAGGAAATCGAAGCAAGTTGATTTGGGCGCTCTTACCTCTTCGAATGCCCTGTATGCTGGCTCCTCGTCCAAGGACTCGGGGGACAAGCCCTCTTCTCGATCAGCCCCTCGTGGTCGCAGTTCAACCCGTGGTCGGGGTTTTTCGGCGCGATCACATAGAGGTGGGCGTGCGTCTGCGCGCAGCTTCTCCTCACACAGGCGTGCTTCTGCTCCTACTTGGGCTTCTCAGCCCATCGTCTGGAATGGCCAAACCTTCTGGCCGGGCCCACCGGCTCAGCAATGGGCCAGTCCGAATGGGTCCTGGTCTGGGCAGACGCAGCAACAAGTCCAGCCGGTTTGTCCTTACCCAACTGCACCTGGTAATTGGGTCCGTGCCCCTAATCAGCAACCAGGTGTTCTTGGCCCACGGCCCAGTAGCACTCCTCAGGCCCATACCGTTGTTCCCACTGACATTTCGTCTGCCATGGCTAATTTGTCGATGCAGCAGCCTCCCGGTGGGAATTGATATATGGACAGCGGTGCTTCCTCCCACATGACATCGAATTCAGGTACTCTTAGTCCTTATTTTAAGTCTAATATTAATCGATCTATCATTGTTGGTAATGGACATCATATTCCAATTTCTGGTACTGGTCGAGCATCTATTTTCCCTACCCATCCTACTTATGCCTTAAATGACGTTTTGCATGCTCCACATATTGTTTAAAACCTTGTCTCTGTACGTAGATTTGTCAAAGACAACAATGCCTCGATTGAATTTGACCCGTTTGGTTTTTGTGTGAAGGATTTTCGGACGGGGCACCCGGTTTTGAAATGCAATAGCACGGGGGATTTATACCCTGTTACGTCTACTATTATTCCTAGTTCTTCTTCTCATTCATCTGCTTTTGTTGCGTTGTCTCCAGGCGTTTGACATTCTAGGTTGGGTCATCCGGGTCGTCCGGTGTTTGATTTACTTTGTCGTTCTAAACTTATTACTTGTACTTCGGACAATTTTAATAATTTATGCCAATCTTGTGTGCTTGAAAAACATACTCGTTTGCCATTTCATACTTCTTTATCTGTTACATCTGCTCCATTTGATATCATGCATGCTAACTTGTGGACCTCTCCAATTTTGAGTTCCTCGGGACATAAATATTACCTTGTTTTACTTGATGATTATACTAATTTTGTTTGGACCTTTCCTCTCGGCAATAAATCTCAATTATTTCAAATTTTCACTTCTTTCTCTATCTTTGTTTCTACTCAATTTGGCATGAACATTAAAAGTTTTCAGTGCGACAATGGACGGGAGTTCGACAACACCCCCTTCCGGCATTTTAGTCTCTCCTCAGGATTGGTCTTCCGCTTCTCCTGTCCCCACACTTCGTCTCAGAACGTTCGTGCAGAACGTAAACTTCGTAGTCTCAACAACATGGTTCGTACATTAATGATTCATGCTTCTATTCCTCCATATTTTTGGCACCATGCTTTATCTATGTCGACCTACTTATCTAATGTTCTTCCTTCTAAAACACTTAAATTTTCGTCGCCCACTTGGTTTCTTTACCAGCGGGTTCCTACTTACTCTCATATATGCGTTTTTGGATGCCTCTGTTTTCCACTGTTTCCTTCTACATCCATTAACAAATTGCAGGCGCGTTCAACTCCGTGTGTCTTTCTCGGATTTCCTCCGAACCAACGAGGGTATAAATGTTTCGACATAAAAGCAAACAAATTTATAATCTCAAGGCATGTTGTTTTTGACGAATCTATATTTCCTTTTTCTGATATTTCTAACCTATCTCCACCTTCTTATGATTTCTTACTTGACCCGGTATCACCAGCTGTCCAAGCCCATTTCCGTTTAGCCTTTTCAGATCCGATCACACCATCACCTACCAGGCCTCATCCGGTCTCCCCACCTGCTGCTCCCCGGCCCATTCCGCGGCCCACTTCGCCAGCCTGCTCGCCAGGTTCTCCACTGCCACCCTCGCGGCCCAGCCCCCAATCCCGATCCACTACATCAGACCTCAGGCCCGATGACCAGCCCTCCTCTCACACTGGGTCCGCGCCCTCACCTATCACCAGCCCTGCTGACCCGGCTCCACCACCGGTGACACATCCCATTCTTACTCGGGGTCGGGCAGGTATTACCAAACCCAAAGTTATTTTTAATCTATCTTCTCTCACTCCTCCATCTCCCATTCCTCGTAACCCTACGGATGCTCTACTAGACCCGAATTGGAAATTAGCAATGACGGATGAGTTTAATGCTTTACTTAAAAATAAGACTTGGGTTCTGGTTCCTCGTCCTGTCGGGGTTAACATTATTCGGTCCATGTGGATTTTTCGCCACAAGACCCGATCTGACGGTTCTTTTGAGCGATATAAGGCTCGTCTTGTTGGTGATGGCAGGTCTCAACAGGTTGGAGTTGACTGTGACGAGACGTTCAGTCCGGTGGTCAAGCCCTCGACCATTCGTGTTGTTCTCAGTATTGTTGTATCCCGTTCTTGGTCCATTCATCAGCTGGACGTCAAGAATGCCTTCCTCCATGGCAACCTTTCAGAGACGGTTTACATGCATCAGCCCCTCGGCTTCAGGGACTCCTCTCTCCCGGATCATGTTTGTCTGTTACAACGTTCGTTGTATGGTCTGAAATAGGCTCCCCGAGCCTGGTACCAGAGGTTTACTGATTTCGTTTCCACTATTGGTTTCTCCCATAGCAGGTCCGACCACTCGTTGTTTGTTTATCAGCACGGCTCAGACACTGCCTATATTCTCCTCTATGTTGATTACATCATCCTCGCTTCCTCCAGTGATGCTCTTCGGCTCTCTATCATGTCCAGTCTCAGCTCCGAGTTTGCTATGAAGGACCTCGGCCCTCTGTCATACTTTCTGGGTATTGCAGTCACCCGTCACTCTGGAGGCATGTTTCTCTCTCAGCAGAAATATGATGTCGACATTATTGATCGTGCTGGGATGTCTTCCTGCTCCTCCTCTGCCACCCCTGTTGATACTCAAGGGAAGCTCGGTTCTTCAGACGGCGATCCTTTTGAGCATCCGACTCTGTATCGTAGTCTTGCGGGGGCGCTTCAGTATCTCACCTTTACCAGGCCAGATATCTCATATGTTGTTCAGCAGATCTGCCTCCATATGCATGATCCAAGGGTTAGTCATATGGGTGCTCTGAAACGCATCCTTCGTTATCTTCAAGGGACGCGTCATCTGGGTCTTCACATTTTATCCTCGCCTGCCTCTGGACTGTCGCCTACACTGATGCAGATTGGGCCGGCTGTCCCGACACCCGCCGTTCCACCTCTGGTTATTGTGTCTTTCTGGGTGACAGCTTGATCTCTTGGTCCTCGAAGCGTCAACCGACTATTTCTCGTTCAAGTACCGAAGCCGAGTATCGCGGAGTGGCGAATGTGGTCTCCGAGTCTTGCTGGCTTCGCAACCTCCTTCTTGAACTCCATTGTCCCCTATCCCGAGCCACCATTGTGTACTGTGATAACATCAGCACGATCTACCTCTCTGGTAACCCGGTCCAACACCAGCGCACGAAACACATCGAGCTGGATATCCACTTTGTTCGGGAGAAAGTGGCGAAAGGGAAAGTTCGGGTTTTGCATGTTCCTTCTCGGTCTCAAATTGCGGATGTCTTCACCAAAGGCTTGCCCCGTATTCTTTTTACCGATTTCCGCTCCAGCCTCAACGTTCGGGAACCTCCCGTTCCAACTGCAGGGGCGTGTTAGGATATACAAGAGTTTGAAAACATTCAAACTCTTAGGATATATATTTGTATATTTGAATATGTTTTGAGTTATCTGAAAATCACCTATATATTTGTATTCATATTGAATAACAACTCAAGGGATTAAACTCTATCAATCTTAAACTCTATCAATTTGAACTTGCGTTCTATTTTGTCTTGTTGCGTGTCTCAATCCAAATGCCAACATAATCTCATATTTACTATCTTCCTAAAAGAAAAATATAGTTGAATGCAAAACACAATATGTCACTCTCATTTCTTCTTCTACGTCTCTGATGTGATTCCAAATTAGGACAGAAGATCTCGTGAAGAACAACGTTGCCGGACGAGGGATATGGCTCTGGAATGGGTTGTGGTCGATGGATCCGGAAGAGCTATTCACTAATCTTCGAACAAGAGGACGAGCTGGGCCATAAGCCCAAGACGAGTTATAACCGCTGGGAAGATACCAGCTACCGGCAACCGGACCGGATAACTCCGGTAGCATGATTTCTATACCGGGAACCGGACCGGGCGGGTTACCGGTTTTATCTGGTCACCCATATAAGTATGCGTCGGTACCTTAACTTCCTCTTTTATTTCTGATTTCCTTTTCTTTCACTAAATTCCCTTTCCTGTTCCGACTCTGTATCCTTTTTTTGAACTCTCCTACTCATATATAAATATATATATTGATAATCAAGTGAGTATATTATCGACACTGATTTGGTTTTTTGTTCTTCGCAACTATGGAATCGACCAAGAACGAGTACAAAATCATATCCGTGGTTACTAATTCAGGAAGGCAAGAGCAAGGGCAAGAACAGCAAGAACGGCAAGGGCAAGAAGGCGAAATTGATGAGACAAATATTTTGCAGTCTGTCCCAAGATCGGTTTTACACCAAATTTATCTCAGACATGAAGAGTAAGATTATACATGCTTCTACCTTTAATTGGTTGGTGTTGCAGGATTTAAAATCAACTTCACGTTTTTATCTCTTGAATCTTGTCACTTTGGACAAGATTTACCTCCCACCACTCGACATTCATTATTATCAGTCACTCGACCGTAGAGATATCTTGGATACTTGTATCTTGAGCTCACCGCCAGATCAACCTGATTGTCACGTACTGTTCTTTTTTTATACTTTTGTGTTATTTTGGCGGATCGGTGATACTGAGTACACTAAACAAGAGCACAATGAACCCATTAGACGTGCTACAATATTTCAAGGAAGGATATGTTATCTGACGTTGAGATATCAATTGTTCACGATTGAATTTGTTTCAGGCTTTCCAAAACAATTACATATCAACCCTTGGATAATGAATAATTTACCGAAGCCATTCGTACCCGAGATACTACAACTTGACAGATATTTGCTACAATTTGATGGAGAGCTTTTACATGTATGCATGTTGATATCAGGGCCAGACTTAAGTGAAGTTTGTGGATGTAGAGTTTTTCGAATGGACTTTAGCCAAAGAAAGTGGGTGAGAGTGCAATGCATAGGGAAAAAGACAATTTTTCTTTCTCGGCGTTATGGTTTCTACTGTGAGGCCTATGAAGAAAGAGTTAGGGAAAATTGTATATATTTTACTAGATATAGGAATGATGAAGATAAATGTATTTATATCTTCGATCTAGAGGACTTGAGCATTTCGACACATTTGCCGTGTCCAATTGTAGAAGGTGATAGAATAAATTTTACCTGGATCATGATTAGTTAAGATATCAAAATTGTGTACGATTTAGTAATACATATGTGCGTGTTTTCTTATTAAATTCTGAATAAACTCCGTCATTTTATATTATTATTCCTATATTATTTGAATGCAATGAAATAAATTCTACCGTGCAGATAATCAAGAGTCTGATTTTGAGTGTTCTGGAGCACAAGTTTCTCTCTATGAAAGACAGGAAAACATAATTGGAGCATCTGCAAACAAGCGAGTTGTAAGTATAATGATCATGATCATCGAATCCATAACCAACAAAGCCATATACAAAAATGATCCGGGACAGAATGAGGAATATATATAACAAAGGGTTTAGAACTGAACTATGTATAGTTACCAATACTCCATCTTAAAGTTTCCTCTCTTTAAAAACCTCTCTAACAGTCTCTCGCTTCTCTCCTATTCACAAACCCTTGATTTACACCTTGTGCTGCCTACGGCTTGCATGTCTTATTGTCTCGTAGCCATTTGTGATTGTTCGTTCCCTTCTCCCCCTCTCTCTCCTTTAAGCCCCTTTTTCTTTTTCCTTTCTTTAGCGTCGCTTTTTCCTCTTTCCTTGTCTTTCTAGGCTTCCCTGCTACGCTCACCTCGATTTGTTCTCTAATAATGGTGAAGCTTTATTTCCTTCGTCGTCTACGAGCTCCAACGGTAATGCTCCGTGATTCTTCTGGCGAGTTGGGGTCTTCTCGCTGTGCTTCTCCAGATCTACATCTCCATATCTGTATTCTTTATGTTGTTGCGCTTGTGGTCATCTCCTAGCCATCTCATCCTTTAGATCAGAGACTTCGCACCTTCGTGTTCATCAAGTTTATGGTGTTGGCCACCGACGAGATCTCGTTCTGTCAAGACCTGTGAAGTCATGTGGGGTGTGCTTCGGTGGTGGGTGCTTCTGTCAGATCATTTGTGGTGGGTGCTTCTATTGGATCAGTTATCGGCTCCTCCCTTCCCTGATTGCCTTACCGACGAGATATGATCTGGTCCGACATCTGTAAGGTCTGATATGTCTTATCTCTTACTCTCCTCCCTTCTTGTTGGGGTATAACAACGTGGAACAATATTGATATGTCTTGTCTGTCTTATCTCTTACTCTCTCTCACTCCTTGACTCAATTATTTTTAAAGGTGTGGAGGTCATTAAAATGTCTTCTGTACTCGATTAAGGTGTTCTTAGAGTTTCGAAGAAGGCTTGTTTTGTTTTCCAATTGCAGGCACCAGTGGATGCGGATGGAAAATTTAAGGTTCAAATTCGTTCTTTAGACAATCATTTGTTTCTTAGAAATGCCAAATATGATACTGTTGACACGGTCATTAAGGCTGAGCTATGGACCTAGGTTAGGACTTGGTTTAATGGAAATTTGACAAATCGAAGCTTTGTCTGAGTTGTGAGAGCTTTCGTTGGTTCAAATTGCAGGGGATTCCTATCAGGGATGGTCCAGGAAGACTACGGTCGCTATTATGGGTAGGTTTGAAATTTTGGTAAGAGTTCATGATCTCTTGTCGAATCTCGGAGCAGTGTTTGTGTTGCTTCACGGTCACTCCTGAACAGTTGCATACAATCTTTTTGTTAGGATCAAGGATGCTTTGTTTCGGGTTCCCGTGACTATGGTAGACTCGATTTTGGTTCCCTTAGATTGTTTTTCACCAGAGGATGAAAGGCGCTCTCTGCCCAACAAGAGATTAGTTAGTCCATCTCCGACAAAACATAGTGTGTCTGCTACAGTCAAATCTATTGGGGTCGTTTGCGAAGATGATCAGGTTGCAAGACCTGGTATACATGTGGATGGGAAGAGGAGCAGCCCTGCCTTTTTTCGTGAAGCTCGGCCAATTAACACTTCGCAAGACCATATTTTGGCCCCGAACTCGGATCATCTGTACTTTAAGGATCCTGGGATCAATTCAGATTCCTTCAGTTCAAAGGAGGTCAGTGTGAGTGCTTCGCATGTTCAAGCTTCCAAGGGTCTTTTTAGAGGTCGCAGGAAAGGACCCCAAAACATCGTCCTTTTCTCTTCATATTCGACGTCGTTCATAGTCCCGAGAGGGGATTTGTGAGTCTAGTAAGACATCTTGAGAGAGTGTTAAGAAGCTTGGTCTTAAGGCGCTCGACTCAAGTGCCGATATTCTGAATCAATATTTCGATACCGATGTTTCTGGTAAGTTAGATTTGGGTAGCGAGGAGGAGCCAACTTTTGAGGATGCTGACAGTGAGAGGAGAGTTATTTGTCCCTGGCTCATTCTTCCTGTGTTTGAAGCTTCGAGGAAGTGTGTTTCTTCAATACGTTGGTGGTTTCTTGATGGTATCCTGTTTTTTTGGTTATGGAGGTCAGGGGTAGGAGTTGGTTGGAGCTTATGTCGCTCTCTTCCTCTGTTGCAGTTTGTGCTCCAGTTTCAGAAGCTGCTTTTCGGGTGGTTTGTTTATAGGGGTATCCGGCTTCTTGATAGATCAGTTGTGGGTTTTTTGTTTTTGGAGGTAGCTAGGATGATCCCCAAATTTTCGGGTTACATCTCTTTTTTCTGTATTTCTTCTTGTAATACAGAACTTAATAAAACATCATGTACAAAAAAAATTATAGCCCATGATCTTTTGTACTGCTTCTCTTGTTTTGTTGTAATTATTATAGGACGGATACAATATTAAAGGATCAATTATAATTTCATATTCTAACACGTGTCCTCACGGACAAAACCGATTAAGGATTTGGACGTAAACTTGAAGATAGCCTATTAATTAGGATGTAGGTGGAGCTTTTAGGAAAAATATTTAAAAATGACCCATTAGGAGGTAGGTGGAAATCCCAATAAGAAGATTTGAAGATGACCCACTATCAAGAGGTTGGAAGCTTAAGGAGAAGATTTTAATAGTAGAGCTCATTTAAAAGAAAGATAAGTGCTGGTTTATTGTGGGCAAATTTGATAATCAGTCAAGAAGTTAAAACCTTTTTCAACATAATGGGGTTTGAATCCGGGTCCGTGAGGAATCAAGCTCTAATACCATATTAGAGAACCAACTCAATTAAAAGATTAAGCTAATAGTTGAAGGCTCAATTATAGTTAATATTTGCTTCCTCACAGATAAGCTTGTTTTATGGATTTGGTGGTGAGTTATTTAAAGAAGTACATGAGTCCATTGAGAAGAGAGATAAAGGATAGTATTGTAACAAATTTAATAAATTAAGAAGAAATTAATATATTTTTGTGGAGACTATGGTTTGAACACATGTTTGTGAAGAATCAAGTTCCAATACCATATCAAAATACCAATTTAACTAAAAACATTAAGCTAATCGTTGAAGGTCCAATTATAATTATTTTAACCAAACTCTATTATAAACCAAAATTCTTAATGCCATTAAGATACCGGAGTATGTGCTTGGCAACAAAGTGCTGCATAGTTAGTGCATCCATCGACTTCTCACCATTTTTCAATCTCAATTTGAGTTTGTACTCCGTTGGAATTGTATGAGGCTTGCAGCCTTGCATACACGCTGTTCTCAACAACTTTTCAACATGCCTTCTTTAACATAATAAGATCTATTTCTTATTTTTCTTGCCTTCGATCCAAAGATAGTAGCTTAATAGACCCAAAATTGTCATGCTAAAAATATTCTTCATCTCCTTTTTAAATATGTTCGTATGTGGGTTATTGAAACATAAGCTTTAGAGTTTGCATCATATCCAATGAACACAACAACAACGCCTTTATCAACAAAATTTTCACATGGGAATGCGTCACTTTCAAATGTGCAACACATCCGAACACCCTAAAGTAATGTATGTTCAGCTTACGCTTGTACCAGGCTTCGTATGACGCCATGCCCTCAACACTTGTTATCGAGGCTTGGTTCAACAAGTAAGCCGTTGTCATGACAACCTCTCCCCAAAATACAGTTGGGAGATTCATGTTCTTCAATAAGGTTCAGGAAATTTTAACTATGGTTCGGTTCCTCCTCTAGGCTACGCCATTCTGTTGAATTAAGTTAGGTATTGCAAGGAAAACGAAATCGTCCAAATGAATTCCCCCATGTTTGTACGTAGACTCTTTAGATACTTCTCCATCTCCGTCTATTTTAGTTTTCACATCCTTAAATTTAAATGACTGAAATACTTGTTCTTTACTTTTGATTAAGACCACCCACATAAACATTGACCCGTCCATTCTTCATGCCCACTTCACACCCGACCTAGACAAGTTGTCCCAAGGAAATAATGTTGCGTTTAAGTTTGGGAATATAATACACACCGGTTAGCATTTGTTGTTTCCCTCAAAGAGAATGACTTGTCCTTTTATTTCGACCGCTAAGCCATATCTGAACTTAACGGCTCCCTTCATGTATACTTTCAGATGTGCGAAAGCATCCTTGTTTCCTGACATTTTTTTTTATCAAAAGGTTTTGTAAAAGCTCCCCCCAATTGGGAAAGGAGACTATTTGGATCGAAGGGAGCTTCGACAACATATCACGGGCAAACTTGACCACTCACGGACTGAAGCATTGAAAATACACGGCCGGACCTGTGCCTCGCCGTATGACCTCACCCTTCCGCCGCCGATCCTCATCCCTTCCCTTCTCCCCCTAATCTCATCCCTCCCCTTACCACAGATCTCACCCAACCTCTCTACTTGGCTCTTCTCCTCATCCCTCTTGCTCCTACTCATGCCGAAATACAGCGACGTCGAACTCAGGGCCCTTGGCCGCTCTCCGACCTTGAACTTCGGTTGGTCTCCAAATGGAACCTCGAGGTTCCTCAGCGGGAAGAAGTATTGGGGCCCTCCTCGCATCAGCCAAGAATCCTTCTCTCGCCACCACAGCCCCTCCCCCCCTCAGGCAAACCCACCTCCCCCGTCGCCCCTTTACTCAGTTTTTGTCTGCAATCTCCCCACCGACATCTCCGAGGCTCAGATCCGCACCCACTTTGGGATCTTTGGGCACCTTCAGGCGGTGGATCAGCCTCGCAAACGAACAAGATCTGGGCTGGCAATGACTTTTTTGCACTTCCCGTCTCTAAAAGTGGCGGAGCAAACCATCGCTGAGTTTCAAGGTAAATTGTTCAAAGGTGCGCGGATCCTTATTGCCAAAGCGCTTCACCCTCTCAGAAATCCAGCCGAAGGCACCCGCCTTCCACCCCCACCCCCACTTCAAACTCCCTCCTCCACTCACCCGCCTAACCCTCCGAAGCCCAGCACTCCTCTACCATCAGCTCGCTGAACCCCCTCGTCTCCCCCATCTCCTCAGTTCCAGAATGCTTAGGGGCTCCCAATCCTTGAGCTGAGGACTTCCTTCAGACTTGTCTCTTCGGAGTTCCTCATTCTGACGAAAATTTACTAGCAATCAAAGCAGTCCTTGCTATGGAAGAAGTGTTCGACTTGGCGTTGATCGAACTGGGTAATCGAATCTTCCTCATCTCTGCTTCTGAAAGCTCCTTCCAAGAGCGCTTTGGTCAGGAATCGCTACCCTTCCTGGAGAGATGGTTCTCAATTGTGCCCAATAGCATCCAATTCATAGACTCTGGTGGCTTTTATCATTGGTTGGCTCTAGAAGGAATTCCGCTGTCTGCATGGTCGAAATCCTCGATCAAGGCTCTTGCGAGCTCAGTTGGGGACGTAGTACACATCCATCCTCAGTATCTGTCCGGCGATCACATGCAGAAAGCCTTTGTGTTGATTCACTCATCATCTTCCTCCTTCCATTCGTGCTCACGTTTGTTAAAGGTCCAGAGCCAATCCTTCCCCATCAGAATCTCGAAGATCCAGAGTACAAGGGTCCCAATAGTAAATCTTTGGGCTGAAGATCATCTCACCTCGCAAGATCTCCCTAAATTGGACGAATCCTCCGACTTCGACGCCAGACTCAATTCGACCACCGGAGACTCTCTTGCTCGATCTTCCCACGTGGAGGCCTCGAACTCTGAAGCGTCTCCTCGCGCCCCCGCGCCTCCCTTGCCTCTTCAGAGTCCAAGACGTGCCTCGAGCCCCTCAAGCCCAAACCCAGCCTCGCATGCGGTTGCTTCGGAATTGGGGCCTGACTCCTCATCGGCCCATCCTCTTGACTTTCGGAATGCTTTAATGCGCCCAAAGCCCAGCTCTCCAAAGCCATCCTCGGAAGCCCGTCTTTGCACCCCGAAGCCCACTCAGGTTGTTGGTTTCAAAAAGTCCGAAATTTTAAGAGCGAAGTCCTCTCCCAACCTAACCTCTCATCTTCCCTCTCAAGCAACCGTTCAACTTCTCTCTCAAGCAATCTCATCTAGAGATGCAGAAGCAGCAAAAGCTTGGGAGTTACGCAAAAGAATTGGCTTCACCTCCAAAGACTCGAACTCAGAGGTCATAGGGCTCTTTCGCTCAATCCTTCAACCCAAACCGCCCCCTCCCCTCATCTCTGATCCTACCCCCAACCTTTCCTCTTAAGCCATGTTGATTCTCTCCTGGAATGTGAGGGGCCTAAACACAGACCAGAAGAAAAAAGCCCTCAATCTCATCATCCGATCAGTGAAGCCTAATATAGTCCTTCTCCAAGAAACCAAGCTCTCAAAAATCCCTCCCTTGTTCCTTCGTACATGTGGTCTCCAAGATGACTGGGAATTTGTCTTCTCCCCGGCTGAAGGTGCCTCCGGGGGGGCTTCTTTGTCTTTGGGACTCCAATTTTTTCCACCTCACCGCCTCAGATGAACAACCCAGATATATCTCCCTGACAGGTCTCCTCGGTGAGAATCGGGTTCCAGTGTACATCTTCAATGTCTATGCCCCGTGCAACCTTGCCGAAAAGAAAGTGCTTTGATCTCAACTCCAAAGCATAATCAATGGTTTATCTAACCCATTTCTTCTTGCAGGTGACTTCAATGCCGTCTTGCATCCCTCAGAGAGATCTTCAGACTGTTTCTCCTGCCCACTGGATGTAGAAGCCTTCAGTACCTTTGTCTCTGGAATTCAGGTCTTTGTTCCTCTTCTCGTCGGTCATAACTTCACCTGGTTCGGGCCTGATTCCAAAATTAGCTGGCTAGACAGATTCTTACTCTCGGAAGAGTTTGTCTCCCACTTCCCCTCGATTTCAATTGAATGTTTAGATCGTGTGCTCTCCGATCACAAACCGATTCTTCTAAAGCAGGGGATTAAAGATTGGGGCCCGAAACCCAGCAAATTTTTGAATGTTTGGCTCGATCACCCTGACTTTCTCCCCACCGTCAGTGTCCTTTGGCAATCCTACAAACCACAAGGTGACCCTCATCACTTCCTTTGGAGCAAATTCAGAATGCTACGGAGTGACTTGACCCAGTGGAACCTTTTTGACTTTGGGAATGTGGAGTTCAACATCGAAGAGGCCATTCTTGATATTGTTGATTTGGATACGATTATTTCTTTTAGGCAGCTCTCTCCTCAAGAATTGGCGAAGCGTTCCAGCCTCCAAGCCAATCTTATCAGCCTGATCAAGCTCCACACTAAGCTTAGGCGCCAAAAGTCCAAAGCTCTTTGGTTATTATCTGGGGACTCAAACTCCAAATATTTTCAGGCTTTCGCTAACCGCAGAGGTTTTGTTAACAACATTAGTTCTATCTCTCATGAAGTCCAAGTAATCTCCGACCCGGCTCAGACCAAATACCTGGCAGCCTCCTTTTTTGCCGAGCAATTCTCAGACAAATTATCGAAACATCTGAACCTTCCTCACCTCCCCTTCAAAACCATCTCAGTCGAAGCAGCTAGGGCTATTGAGGCCCCCTTTTTGGAGGAAGACATTGTAGATTGTATTTTCAGTCTAAATGGGGATAAAGCTCAAGGGCCCGACGGCTTCTTGCTCAAGTTCTATCAAAAAGCCTGGCACATAATTAGACTCGAAGTATTGAGCTTCTTTGAAGAATTTCACCGGTCTGGTAAATTGGGCAAGAGTTTTAGCTCTTCTTTCATTACTCTGTTGCCTAAGATTCCCTCTCCAGCTAACTTCAGCCATTATCACTCCAGCGAAATTATCTGGTTTGCCAAATCTCGAAAGCTCAAGTTGATCCTGTTAAAACTTGACTTTGTTAAAGCCTTTGATAGGCTGAAATGGTATTATTTACAAAGGGTCCTTACCCGTATGGGCTTTGGAGCTAGGTGGAGGAAGTGGATGAGCGCGTGCCTTAGAGCCCACGCCTCGGTCCTCATCAATGGCTCACCCTCGGCAGAATTCACCTCCTCCTGTGGAATGAGGCAAGGATGTTCTATATCCCCTTTCCTCTTCTTACTTGCTGTTGAAGGCTTGCACCTCTTATTGGCTGAAAGTGAAGCATCAGGTATCATCAAGGGTGTCTTTCTCCCAAATTTCCACTCCTCCATCACCCATCTACAATATGCGGACGACACCTTGATCTTTCTCAAAGCTGATCTTCAAGTTATCTCCAACATTAAGGCCTTGTTAGCAGCGTTCCATCTCGCTTCTGGTTAGAGATAAATTTCTCAAAGTCACATTTGACTCTTCTAAATGGTGAGTCGGGTGAAAATGAAGCCTTAGCCTCTAACCTTGGTTGCTCCTTCGGTTCACTCCCCTTCACCTATCTAGGGTTTGCTCTTGGGGCTAATGCCAGGCTTGCCTCGACTTGGGATCCAGTGGTCTCGAAATTTCAGAAAGCCACCGAGTTTTGGCAGACCAAGCATCTTTCTTTCGGAGGCAGGCACACTTTATTTCGAGCCAACCTGAGCTCTACTCGCGTCTTCCATATGTCCCTTTTCAAGGCTCCCTCGAAGATCACCAAGAAGCTTGAGGCTATTGAGAGGTCATTCCTTTGGGGAACCAAACCAGGTCACAAAACTTTTGCCAAAGTAAATGGGAATCAGGTTCAAATGCCCAAATCTCATGGAGGTATCGCAATTCGTAATCTTGATGATTTCAACGTATCGCTTCTATCTAAATGGCTTTGGAGATTCGCAGCTAAAGATGATCCTCTTTGGAAAAAGGTGCTATGTGCAATCTACAATTGGCCCCTCAATACTTGGGATTTGTCGTCTCTTTCGGCTCCAAGGTGTTCCTCTAACATCTCAAACATCTTATGTCTCTTCGAAGACTCCAGGATTGCAAGTCTATTTGGCCCAGAGGGCATAAGATGGGAGCTAGGCTCTGGAGCTAAGATCTCCTTCTGGAATGATTGTTGGACTGGTTCGGAGCCTTTAGCCTCTCTTTATCCCAGGCTTTTCTCTGTAGCTTCAGATAAGAATGCCCGAGTCTGCGATTATTGGTCTGAGGGTTGTTGGGTTCCCATTTTCAGGCGCGATTTGTTTGTTTATGAAGCTGATCTTGCGGATTTGCTCCTCCAGCACCTGGCTTTGTTCTTCCCCTCGGCTGCCCCAGATTTGGTCCGATGGGTTCACAACTCTAATGGGTTCTCTGTTAAGCATGTTTATGCTGAAATCAGAAAAAACCTCGTTGGACCCAAGCCTCATTGGTGCTCGATCCTTTGGAGATCCAAGCTACCTCCGAAGATCGCTCTTTTTGGTTGGTTGGTGGCTTTGAACGCGATCCCATCCAAGCTGTTCCTTGAAGATCGAGGTGTTCCCATCCCCCTCTCTGAATCCTGGTGCTGTTTCTGCAAACTATGCTTCGAGGATGCAGCGCATCTACTTCTTCTCTGCCCCAGGTCTGCCTCCATCTGGTATGCTATTCTAAATTGGTGGAATATCTCTGGTTGCCTCCCATCTTCTCAGATCGACCTAATTTCCCAGTGGCAAGGGTTGGCTCCTAGAGGCTTTGCTGGTGTGTTTTGGAAGAGAATTTTATTCATTTGTTTCTGGTTCATCTGGTTGTCTCGGAATGCTGCCATTTTTGCCTCCACCTTGTAGCCGCCTGAACTGGTGGTGCTCCGGATAAAGCTTTATTGCTTCTCCTTGCTCAGCTCCAAATCCTCCTCTGCTAGCTCCTTGGATCCTCACCTCTGGAAGACCTCACCCGCCTCTTATTTTATCTGCCCTTCGAGGCCATAATTCTTCATCCACTGATTTTGTACTCTACCTTTTCATCTCAATAAAGTTGTTTTTTTTTTGTGGATCAAAAAAAATACACGACCGGACCGCCTTACCTACTTCCCACGCCGTTAATTGGATCTTCATGACCACATGCTCCACAACAGGAGCCTCGTTATTAAAAACGAGTCTATTCCTGGCCAACCACACCTCCCACATCAAAAGAGCACAAATCGGGTTCCAAAGATTTCTCGTGAATCTTGGTGCCAAAGAATTCCACCTAGAAAACAAGCTCCTCACATCTTCAAGGGCAACCCACTGAATCCCCCACCACCTCATGACCCCACTCTAAACCAGCTACACAAAGTGACAATGGATCATTATATGTTTGCAATCCCAAAGACTAGTCCACAAAAGGGACACCATCTTTGCAATGGAATGGGTACTCCACACTCCTCCAAGAACGTCATTATCGAAACAGCATCCTAGCACCCCAACCAGGCAAACACCGCGACCTTTGGAGGTGTACCCGGAGTCCTTAAAACTTGTACCCAAGATTGAAGAGCTCCCGGCTGCTCCATAAACATCAAAGGTAGTCATCCCCAACACGAGAAGATCACCAGGGCAAGGACAGTCTGCGACTCTAATCTCGTAGGCACGACATACTCTAGTCAACGATGCACCACCCCATACTGGGGTGTCTAGGCATAGGGGTGGACTCAACGGCTCTAAGCTCAACCCCAACCTCTCAGCACAACCCGACGAAATAAAAGAGTGCGATGCCCCGGTATCAAACAAGAATAAAGCCCATAAATGATACAATAAACACGTACCCTGGATGGTCTCCCGGTACGTGCTAGGCCCTGGGGCTCTGGAGTCGGTGACTGCATATACTCTCCCCTGCGAGGCCTGCTGCCTCTGACTCGGCGCACCGGCCGCTGAATACCCGTGACTCTGCTGCTGTCTCGGAATCGGTGCGCTCGTAGACGGCCGTGATGATCTCGGCTGCTGACCCTGTCGAGGGCGACCTCTGGGCGACTGTACTGTCTGCGACTGCTGCGGTCGCTGCACTGATGTCTCCCCCAACTGCTCTCGGCACCATGCCATAGTGTGACCGGCCCGGCCGCATCGGTAACAGCTGATCTCTTCAGCCCTCGACCCCGAGCCCTGGCCTGTCCGGCTAGTAGCTGGTACTGCCGCGGTACCTCCCCTCGTCGGACAGTCTCGCTGTAAGTGGCCTGGCTGCCCGCAGTGATAGCATGACGGCCTCCTCTCTGAGGCGACTGGCCCCACTGATGCCACTGACCCCTGCTGTCTCGATCCACTCTGATGAGGCGGTGGTCGGAAGGATCCCGCGGTCCTCTGCCTCTGCGAGTCTCGTGAGTCTGACGGCCCTGCCCAACTGATCGGCCGAGGTCGGACCACACGGCCCCTGGCTGCATCCCGGGCGCCCTGCTCCACTGTAGCCGTAGTGTCCACGAGGTCGGTATATTTCCGTATCCTCAAGGCGAGAACATGGTTCCGGATGTCCAGCCTCAGTCCGTCCTGGAACCGCAGGCAACGGTTCGCCTCGCTCGTCACCATCTCAGGCGCGAATCTGGCCAAGGCTGTGAACCTGGCCTCGTACTCTCCTACCGTCATCCCCCCTTGCTCCAGGTCTAAGAACTGCCGATGTCGCTCCAGCCGAGCCGACTCGGGGAAGTACTGTGCCATGAATACCTCCTGGAATACGCTGTAGTCGTATCCGACCGTGTCCTTCACCCGCCCCCACCAGTGGTAGGCGCCGTCTCTCAGCTGATGGGCCGCGAAGGACACTCTCCGACGGCCATCCTCGACACCCGATGTGTCCAAGTCTCGTGTGACCTGCTCTATCCATCGCTCGGCCAGGTCGGGATTCGGCTCCCCGACAAAAACAGGTATCCCGAGCTTCAGGAAATCTAGTAGCGCTCGGGAGGTATGATCCTCTGTCTGAGCGGCCCTCACCGGGACCGCGGCTGCCTCTGGTGCTGGCGAAGCCGACTCTCGGCTGGCGATGACCGCCACCAAACTCTGAACGGTCCTGGTGAGCTCATCCAGGGCAGTCATCACTGGAGGGTCCGCGACTGGCGGAACACTGGGGGTGCCTGCAGACGGCCCCGCATCACTTCTCCTGTCTTCTCCGACAGGAGTACCCTGTGCCTCCGCGTAGTCGGCGGGCTCGACGGTTGGCACCCTCCCTGGTGCCCCTGCTGACCGTCCCCGCCGGCCTCGCGTGGGTGCCTGGCCCCGTGTTCCTGATGGTCGTCCCCGCTTACCGCGAGCCATAAACAGTATCCTCTGCACGGATACACGCAAACGTTCAGTTTGCGAACTTAAGTAAAAACGACAGTACAAAAGCACTAACGTCCACCCGCTTAAGCTTACACTAACGTGCTTATCACTAAAGCGCTACACCGCTCAAGCTAAACGTACTTTATATACTAGCATTAGTAAACGAGACCTCAACAAGACCGCACCGACGTGCACCAAACAAGCGACGGAAAACCAACCCACACAACACGACGACCCCCGTTCACCGGGCCAATCAAAATCAAACATACGCCCATAGGGCCAATCAAGTTCAAGACATGCCAACAGGGCCAACAATTTTAAAACCTTCACCCTTTCATTTTAAAACTTCGTTCCTTGACATCACGTAGTTACAACCCGGTTCAGGCGTCCCCGAACCACGTTGTACCAACTTGACATCAACACCGTCACGTTCGACTACAGGAGCGCTCCTGAGTCGACCCGCGACAGTTAAAAAACAGTTCACACAATCACACACAATCAGTATGCCAGCAACAAAATACTGTAACATACGCACAAACACAAACAAGACTCAAGACATGACGGGTCTACACTGACTCGACTCTCCCCCCCTAAGTGACGGACAGTCCGAGGTTTGAAACCTCGAGCTCTGATACCAAGCTGTCACGCCCCAATTTCAGAGAACCGAACTCGGGACGCGAACCTTTAAAAACATGAATACTTAAACCTGTTTTCAATAAAAGCTTTGACATTTCCATTTACTTCTCAAAAATAATAGTAGTATTTACAATACAAAAACGTCCCAACAAGTGGACAAGGTACACATCCGTCACTAGACTCAACAAAAGTAAAGACCAGACTCCGCTCCAAGCTCCATGAACTTCAAGAGCTAACCTAGTCCGTCCGGTGATCAGTACCTGTAGGAAAAGCAGCTAGGGGTGAGCGTTCACTCACCTCCACGGATAACAGACTGACTATGGCATAATTAGTAGAAAAAGCCAGTAACACTAAAACCAAACCCAACACCGGGACTACAGTCCCCAACTCAAGTACTCAACTGACCCACAACCCGTCACCTTCCTCAACAGACTCGACACTCGATAAAAACAGTGTAAACCCGACACCACTATCGACGACTTCCTCAAGGACACGACAGAAAGACTACATAACGCCAAACAAGATCACAAAGGATCGCACACCAGCTGCTCAGTAACCGATCTCAATGAGGTCAGGGTTCGACCTATCGCAATTCCTCGACACGAAGTCGGATCAGGCTGTCGACCTTTCAAACTCGCAATTCATCGACACTAAGTCGGATCAGGCTGTCGACCTTTAGAACTCGCAATTCATCGACACTAAGTCGAATCAGGCTGTCGACCTTTAGAACTCGCAATTCATCGACACTAAGTCGGATCAGGCTGTCGACCTTTAGAACTCACCACCCCAGGTAACCACAATCACAATCACAGGCAAGTTCAATCACACAGGCACTCAAGACACCTCAACAGTCCAGACTCGGGTTCAACAACCCCACGGGTACTCACTGCCACTCAAGACACCTCAACAGTCAAGACTCGGGTTCAACAACCCCACGGGCACTCACTGCCACTCAAGACACACCAACGGTCAAGAGTCGGGTTCAACAACCCCACGACACTCACTGCCACTCAAGACACCAAATTAAATACACGGGCTCTCATGGCCACCCAAACTCAACAATAAAACACGGGCTCTTAAGGCCACCCAAACTCAACAATAGATAACACGGGCTCTCAAGGCCACCCAAACTCACAATAAATAACACGAGCTCTCAAGGTCACCCAAACTCAACAATAAATAACACGGGCTCTCAAGGCCACCCAAACTCAACAATAAATAACACGGGCTCTCAAGGCCACCCAAACTCAACAATAAATAACGCACAACAACCTCCGGCATACTCGATGCCTCCAACAGTTCTAAGATCACTTGTTTCACAAACAACCTCCGGGCATGGTCATATGCCTCCAGTAATTCAATTACGCTAAGTTCTCTGCTCCTACGACACTACTAAGTGTCACATGCCTTTCTCATAATTACTAAGTTCCCGTAACATGCTTTTCTAATAATCACTACAATCCCGTATCATGCTTTTCTAATATTTAAATAAATCTAAATAACCCACGACACCCCGGTGTCACATGCAATTCTACTATTAACTTTCCCTAACCAGGGCCGAGATCCGGCTACTTTTCCCTACCTCGTATATAGATCCAAAAGCGCTCCAACAAAACCCGAAGTGGACCTAGTCACTCGCCGAGCTTTCCCTTGCCTCGGTCCGTAGCACGATCTAAAAGAACACAATTTCAAAGTACTTTTAAACTAGTACGAATAAACCGAAAATTAACAACTTAACGCCCAAACGTAACCCCGACAAAGACGATCACTCCCAAACTTCCCAATTACTCGATAAAGTCGATAAAGGACCCGTAAGGGCTAGATTCGCCCGACATGGCGAATCTGCCCGGTTTTGGTTAATTGCCTTCCGGGGCTCCAAAAGCCCCCGTTTTCGTTTCCACGGTCTTAGGATATTTCAAGGAACCCAACGCACTTGACGGAATCAAATTCCGACTTCCAAGTCAATTGATTATCGTTTAAAGTTTCCAAAACCCGTTAATTACAACTTCTCCAATTTAATTCCAAATTTCGATTCGATTAAGGATAAAAGGTCCGGGGAACGTTTTAAACTACCCGAGTAATTAAAACACGAACAACCGAGCACGTGGGCCCCACCCAAAGGGCTTGGTCGTGCCCTAGGGTTTGAGGGAGGGGCTCGGCCACCAAGTGGTGGCTGCTGCCACCTCCGGCCAGCCACCACATGGCCGGCCGGCCACCACCCACGGTGGCCGGAGCTCCTCCCGAGCCTCCGGTCACCGGAAAACGTGAAATTTCTCTCCCAAACACCTCTAAAACGTCTCCAACACCTCTCTAATCTCTACACAACCCTAAACCAAATTTTATAACCAAACCCTAGCTCTTGAAAATAATCGAAACGAGAAACGGTTCGGGTATTACCGTAGAGGAGAACGAGGGGAACGGGATTGCTCTTTGCTTCAAGACGATCCAAAGGTTCGATCACAAACCCTAGCTCCACCTTTCTTCTTCTCTCTTCTTCTTCTTCCCTTTCTCTCTCTAACACCTCTCTTCTTCTTTCTATTTTAAAACACTAACACAAAACCCACTTTCTCTCCCTTAATACCCCATACTCGGCCAACCCTCTCCAACCACACCTTTTCCCTCCAAAAATTACACCACCATATACTTGACAAGTGTCAAGGTGGGTCCCATACCTTTTGGAAAATATCTAGTTGATATTTTCCTATCAGATTCGCAAAAAACGGACGTTTCGGGCCCCGAACGGGCACTTTTCCCAAGAAATTTTTAAACTGGACGGGGTTCAAGGAAACGGCCCAACTAAGACCGCTACGACGACGGCTAAGCTTTTCGGGTCCAAAACGGTCCTCGAATGGACCAAAACGTCGCTCGGGTGACTTTTCCAGCGAAAAATCAATCTTTCCCAAATTGACCAGAATGTTGCCCTGAGTCCCCCGTAACTCATTTTAGTCGATAACGGGGTCAACTTAAGTCCGGCATGACCCTCAGGGTCGATTTAAGTTAAGTTAAGTGTCTGTCTTAAAAAAATTTAAATTTTCCTGTTTTTCGCAGGTTTGACTGACGTTGACCAGAAGTGGTTATTACAACAAGAATCATCCCTAGCCTATGAAACTAAGAAAGGTCTCAGAAAATCTTCTAACTCCCTCTGCATCTGAAGTACACGAACTCTTGTCGTCTCGAATCTACGCCTAGGACAATTTTGACTTGCGTAACTGACCACTACACTTAAACCACCTAAATCTACTCGCCTAATTGACGTACGGTCCGAGATTTTGAAAAACAATTTCAAAATGTAACCAGGCTCTGATACCAAATTGTCCCGCCTCAAATCCGGTTTTGACCGGACTCGAGACGTGAACTCAAAAGTAATTAATTAATAAAGGTAAGAAGAAATTAAATGAAACAAATCTCAAAATTTTAATTTCAAAATAACAATTCCGATAAATATAACATGAGTCAACCGCTCAAATTCGAACAATTTAAAACATAGTTTAATAAGGAAAAAGAGGCACGTCTCTAACACATAACACCACCCGGACCCTCAACGAGCTCCCGAGCCGTGAGACATCCTCTAGGCCTACTCATCAATGAAACCTGTAAAAACAGTAAACACGAAGAGGGTGAGCTTACGCTCAGTAGGAAAAAGTAGTAAAGTAAAGAGAACCCCCGTTTTGACAACAAAAACCCGGTTAGTACGATTATCCAAAAGACACCATAATTAGAGATCAACAAGAATTGAAACACTTAATAAAATAATAATTCAAAGGAGATCAACAGGGAGACAGCTTATTCACCAATCGAAACAACTAAAGAAACACACGAGTACCGAAATATAGATGATTTAAACCACAAGACTCCAACCCACACACAAACCAAGACATCATACCGGAATGCCCTCGGTCAAGATGTCCTCCCGGAAACATCCCCAACGGGACGCATATCATCGGGGTAAGACCTCCCGGAAACATCCCCAACGGGACGCATATCATCGGGGTAAAATCTCCCGGAAACATCCCCAATGGGACACATATCATCGGGGTGAAACCTCCCGGAAACATCTCCAATGGGACACATATCATCGGGTTGAAACCTCCCGGAAACATCCCCAATGGGACACATATCATCGGGGTGGAACAAACAATATAATATACCGGAATGCACATCGGTCTTCCCGGAAACGCGCCTCGGGGTAAACAAGCAATACAATATACCATAAACGCACATCGGTTTTCCCGGAAACGCACATCGGGGTAAACACTATACCGGAAACGCACATCGGTCTTCCCGGAAACGCACATCGGGGTAAACAAGCAATACAATATACCGGAATACACCATCGGTCTTCCCGGAACATGCGTCGGGGTAAATCACATAAACAACATAGGTAAGCATATCGGACCGACACATCCCTCGGTCGGATAGCCTCCCGGAAACACACCTCGGGGCAAGTAAACAACAATGACACACAATACCAACAATCACAGTACAACTAACTCATGTTATAAACCAAGCTTACCGGCATGACTTACCAACACGTCCTATCGGTCTATCACTCACCCGATCATATCACAAGGCACAATCATACAATCATTCAACGCAATCACTCAACCAATCATATCGTTGAGTAATCATTCCTACCATGCTCATCATAATTCATATAGCTTGATAAGACTCTTGTATTAACTAAAACATGGAACATGCATCGACATGTGAGGACTAACAATCACAATCAAACACAACAACAATCAATCCTAAGCCTTGACATGGCCATTCTACCAGCACAGCAATTCCCATAATTGAAAGCGATTATTCTAGTGAATCATATCCTACATGCGAACTAAAACTCTTCCGGTTATTATCGTAATTGGAAGCGGTTATTCTAGTGAATCACATCCTACATGTGAACTAGGACATTTCCGGTTACTATCATCCTATATGCATACTATTAACATTCAATAATTAAAGGCGGAAATTTACTACTCTTCCCTACCTCGAAAGCTATCCAAACTTGCGCTAACGACCTTGGCTAATCACTTCTTCCGTGGACGAAGCCGAACTCTAAATTAACATGGAACACGATAAATAATTAACGAGTCCAACATTGATTTAAAGTGACGAAAACTGAAATTAAACCAACAATTCGCCCTTTTTCAATTTAAACGGTTTTAAGCACGAAACTCACGAACAATCGGGCTTCGAACACCCGAGCCCCGAGTGCACGGTTCCTGATGCACGACCCCCGAGGCACGGTTCCCAAGGTGCCCAACCCGTGTTCCCAAACTCCGGCACCCGTGGTCGATCCTCTGGCGGCCGGGCGGCGCTCCGACGAGCCTTCGGTCGCCAGAAAATTTCCCTTTTTCTTCAAATTCGTTCCAAATGTGCTTAAGGTCCTTAATCCAACAAGTTTCATCAAAAGCCCCTTACTAATAGTCCCAATTTTACATTTTCCCCAATTCTCCAAGTTAGGGTTTCAACTCCAATCTTCAAATCCAACGTTTTCTTTACATCTCCTTACAAATCCAACCTTGTTTTCTTGTTTCCAACCACACCCACTCCAAAACAAGTTGATTCTTCTAAGACCCACGTATTTTAGTTGCTCAAAAATGAAAATAAAAGAGTTCTCACCGTAGAGAATGAAGAGAGGAGAAGGAATATGGAAGAAAAATGGAATTTCGATAGAGAAATGGAGCTTGGATGACCTTTCTTCTTCTTCTTCTTCCTTGAGCAACAATGGAGTTCAAGAGATCTTCTCTTTCTACAATTTTCGGATATGGGGTGTAAATGGTGAATATTTTATTCACATATGAGTTTTATCCAAAAAATGGTGGAGCCAAAAAGCATTTTCCATGTTTCCACAAATTAGGTAAAAGCAAGGGTAAACTAGACTTTTCCCACCTATTTTGTCTTTCCTCCAATTATTTAAATTTCAAATTTCCTTATGGGGTCGACGTCCAACCAAAATTCCCAGCTCACTTATTTTATTCGATAAAAACCCGATTCGAGCCCTCGTTTGACCAAATTTGACTTTTTTCGCGAAGACCCTTTTTCGAATGGAAACGATCCAACTAAGCTAATAGTAACGACGGCTAAGCTTTTTGGGTCTCGGAAGGGTCTCGAATGACTCCCGGAGTCATCGGTTGACTTTTCCGGCAAAAAGTCAACTTTCGTCAAAAATCTCCGGTTCGACCGGGGGCGGTTCTTACAAATCTTGAAAGTAAATTGTTTCAAATAAGAAATCCAAGACGCATGACGATTAGAGATTTTATCCTGGCTGGTCAGATGCTTAAGGGCTTCATGATCGGTATAAAGAATAAATTCCCTCTGAAATAGATAGTGGTGGAAATGTTGAACAGCTCGAACAACAACATAAAACTCAATATCATATGTACTGAAGCGACATTTGGCACCAGACAATTTCTCACTGAAGAAGGCAACAGGGCGACCTACTTGATTGAGGACAACTCCAACACCTAGCTTGGATGCATCACAATGCAACTCAAAAGGTTGAGGGAAATCGGGGAGGACGAGATCGGGGTCCGAAGTCAGACGGCGCTTGCAATCTATGATAGGAGCCATAACACTACTGAAGTGAGGAATAAAATGCTGACAAAAGGATGTCAAACCATGAAAACTACATACCTCAATAATAATGGTAGGCCTGGGCCACTGGGAAACGGCCAAAACTTTAACCGGGTCAACTTTCAACCCCTCACGGGAAACCTCATATCCCAGAAACTAGATAGAGGAAGTCATAAAAGCACATTTTTCAGTAGCTGCGTAGAACTTCTCACGACGGAGCACCAACAATAGTGCACGCAGATGCTCTATGTGGTCCGACTCGTTAGCACTGTGAATCAGGATATCATCAAAGTAGCCAACAACGAACTTCCCAATAAAAGGACGAAGAGTCTGATTCATCATCCGCATAAAAATTCTCGGGGTGTTGGACAAGCCAAACGCCATCACCAGCCACTCATACAATCCCTCTCGAGTCTTGAAAGCAGTCTTCCACTCATCACTCATGCGTACCCGAATATGGTGATAACCACTCTTTAGATCCAACTTGATAAACAAAGAAGCACCACCCAATTGATCCAATAAGTCATCCAAACGAGGAATTGGGAACCAGTAGCGTACCATAATTTTGTTGAAGGCCCAACTATCAACACACATACGCCAAGAGTCATCCTTCTTTGGAGTAAGGAGAGCCGAGACAGCACAAGGACTAAGGCTCTCACGAATGTGGCCTTTATCAAGAAGATCCTCCACTTGGCGACACAATTCCTCATATTCACGTGGACTCATACGGTAATGGGGTCTGTTGGGTAGGGTAGAACCAGGGACCAAGTCAATGTGGTGCTGAATATCCCGAAAGGGAGGCAATTCATCCGACATGGACTCAGGAAAAACGTCCACAAATTCCTAAAGTAGGGGTTGGACTCGAGATGGAACACTGTTGGGCGTATCAAAAGCGACTAGCGAGCAACACACAGTAAAAATGATCCCAACCTCTTCCATGGCAACTTGAAAAGGTGCTCGGGACAGCAGGGCGATGGGGAATGATGATTGGCCAGCAGAAACAATGCCACGCTTGGGTTTGGATGGTAGTAATACAATATTTGTACCTTAGAACAGGAAGGAGTAGGTATTAGCACCCCCATCATGCATAGCAGCGTTATCATATTGCCAAGGAAGACCCAAGAGGATCCAATAGAAAAGTTAACAAGGACACGCTTGGAAAGTGTAACATTCGTACCTTTGCTGAGATAGGAAAGGCGATATGGCTTAGGATGTCGGGAGGGCAATTTTGGATACTACGAACTCTGCAATCACATTCTCACAGCTACCACCATCAATGATCAGGTTGCAGAATTTACTACTCATGGTGCAAGTGGAATGGAACAGGCTATTCCGGAGCCACTCATTCTTAAGGGGCACGAGGGGTCAGACGTGAACACCGGAGGACCAATAAAGGACCCACGTCACATGAAACATATTCTTCGTTGGCTGCCTCTACAGAATCATCATCATATTCATCAAAAATCAGAGCTAAATCAGGATCACCAGCCTTGTTGAGAAAGCCATGAGAGGCAGACTTCACGTTCCGGCAGTCGGATTGACGATGACCTAGTTCGCCACAATTGTAGCAGCGCAAAGCACCCGGACGCTCTTGAGGGGGTGCAGTACCTTGCGCATGTGGAGCGAAAGACATTGGGGTGCTCGTGCGAGCCGGTTGGGAGGATGAACCCGCACCACCGACTGTTGTAGGGGCTCGGAAGGTATTGGCACCACGTCTGGCTAGTTGTTTCTCTGCCTGTGAAGCACATTGTTGTGCTTCAGCGATTGTCAGGGGGTCAAACCTGTTCAATACATTTTTCAATTGGAGACGTAGTCCTCCAATATAACGAGACACCAATTGGAGAGGAGAATCAATAGTATCAATACGACCAAGGTAAGTAAAAAATACAGTAGAGTACTCCTCAACTGAACGGGATCCTTGGCGAAGATTATAGGGTAAGAATGTAGCCTGGATGTGCTTCTTAAACTTCCCCAATTTCAGATCTTCTCCTTACCACGTCGAACCCTAGTTTGCTTCAGTTGTTGCCACCAAGCCTGCGCACGTCCCTGCAAGCGGATTGAACCACGTGAAACCCGAGGATCATCTGGAACTTCCTTAAAGTCCAAAATCTTCTCCACTTGTGACAACCAGTCCACAACTTCGTCAAGCTTGAGGCTGCCATCGAACTGCGGAATCTCCACCCTGAACCCTTGCTCCCAACGATTATCGGGGACATGGCGAACTGGAGAGCGATCCATGGTACCTGGGGCGAATGGGTTATCTATGTCCGTGATAGTCACGTCATCGCGACAAAGCATATCATCCATTCGCTGGGATAATAACTCAACCTAACGCCTCAGATCATCGTATTCATGACGAACATCAACAATCTCCTCAGCATTATCAACACCATCGTAGGCGGCGACCTGGCGAACTACTCGGTGAGGTGGCATCTTCTTGGAATGGTGGGGCTCTAATACCAACTGATGTAGAGTGCGTAGCGAAATGGGAATTCTTTATCGATTTCGTTGATTCTTAGAGAATACCTGAATTGGATAGTTATCAAATTCGTTGATTCGTGATGAATACCGAAAGAGATAGGTTGAGTAGAAACTCGTTTTGTATTTATTAATCAAAATCTGAATTACAAGGAGAGCTATCAAGTGCTTATATAGAAATCTAAAAACCCCAAAGTCCTAATACAATAAGGATACTAAACCCCAATACCCTAATTCGAATAAAGGAAATCTCAAATCCTAACAAAAACAGGAAATAATGAACCGGACTCTAAAAATACAATTTGCCCCTCTAAATGATCTTGGATGGCCGAAAAACATTGTACTTCGTGGCAAAGCGATGCGTTTTGCTCAGGAGCCCGTTTCGACCCGAAAAATACTAAGGTTTCGTCAAATTCAGACAATTCTGCATTTTCAGGTTTTCTAGCCTATTTGTCAAAATGTCTTCAATATATACACTGCATCAACAGGTATGCGTGATTTGTTGGGAGCTATGGCAGACACGAAATCGAAGAGTGTGGAAGGGGTTGGCGACCCAAAGTGAGGTTATATACCATGTCTCTCTTGCGTTATGGAAAGGGTGGAAAGAGGCTCAAATTGTCTGACCCCCGTCCCAGACAGTAATCAGACATGGGTTGAGAAGATGGAGAAGACCGGTGGAGGGGAGGTCGAAAATAGACACGGATGGGGCCGTTGTCGAAGGGCTCGGATGGACGAGAGGGATGGTATATAAAAACGCGACGGGGAGGGTTTGTGAAATCCGTTGCACGACTTTCCCTAATGTTAGGGACCCGGAGTTGATTTAAGCCATGGCGGTCAAGCAAGCGCTCCAGTGATTAATTGATAAAAGATGTACGGAAGAGGAAGTGGGAACGGACTGTTTGAGTGTGGTATTTACAATAGCATGTAAAGTTCGGTTATTAAGGAACCTCTTCCAACAACTACCAGGGAATACAATTGATCATGTTCGTAGAGAAGATAATAAAATTACTCACGAGCTTGCTCACAATGCACATGTTTGGGCTAATGTGTCTTGGAACTTTGTTTGTCAGCGCCTATTAATGGGCTGCTGGCTTTTCCGAGTATTGGAATTGAATTTTCCTCCTAAAGTAAAAAATACCAAACTTTAAAATTGACTTTTTATTTTGCTCACGCTAACACGCCCAATTCGTGAACAGAAAAGGAGGTCAAGAACTTAGGTAAGCAGCTAGGTAGTTAGGTTACTTGCAAATTGGCGTCTATGTATAGTGTAAAAAAATATATGTAAGGAGGATATTATTAATCCATCTTATCCACATTTCTTCATGTTCTATATATAGCTTCAACAATGAGCTTAGAACATGATACTCGAATCTTATTCATGTGTGTTTAGGAGGGATCGGAAGTTCCTATAGCAACGAGTCCTGTGAAACCTAGGATTGGCTACGTAAGTGACTACTTTGTTATGGCTTCACTGTTTTTGTTACTGGATGAACTGATTAGGCTCAAGCGCGGCTTCGACAATGACGAAAATGCTACTGTTTTGACGGGTCATTTTGAAAGATCCGAAGAAGAATCAATCAACAGTGATAGTTTAACTGCGGAATATGGGAAGAGGAGCCCAATCGTTACCGTGTATCATCATCATCATGAGTCCAGGCTGATGCAAGATGCGGAGACTTGGGAAATAGCTGAGCCTTTGGCTTGAATATGTTTAACCTTACTAATAATTAATACATTTCGTTCCTAGCTGTCTTTGACTTTTGATTTTGCGCTGTCTTTTAACTTTTGTTTTTTATCGCTTAACTTTGTCTGATCTTTGGTTTTAATTTCTACTTATAAATTTTCGAAAGTTATAGTTCCTAACGTTAAGGTTATGCTTTTTTTATGAACCAACGTTTTTTCGTTAGTTTCTTAAAAAAATCGTAACTATAATTTTTAAAAAGTTATTGGTAGAAATTAAAATCAAAGGTCAGACATAATTATAATTTAATAAGTTTTCCTATTGCATACGTAGTCGTTAATGTTCGGTTGCATCCTGTAATGTATATGATGTAATGAGAATTTTAATAGCACATAGTTACAAATGCTTACACCTTCAGTTTATGGCATTGAAATTATTCGAAAATATAATTAGTCTTTAATTGGGAGGACCAAGGACCAAGCTTTTGCCATCAACATGGTAAGCTTTTGACAACGGTCAAGGTTATGATTTTCTTCACAACGGTCAGCGAATCGGATCAACAGGACAGTAATTATCTCAGCCCTTTTAGTGTACTAATCCGCCAAATTTTAGTCATAATCATTTCAGCTCATTTGTCATTAAGCCCAAACCTAAGAGCATGCACAACGGGCCAGTCCTCGCCCTCGGTCCGTGCACCCGCAGTCCGCAGCCTTCGGGCCGTATTTCACGCGGTCCGCGGCCCTGAAACACGCGGTCATGGGCTCGCACCTCGTCCACACTGGCCCTCTCTCGGGCCGACACCTGACATCCCGTTTTTTTTAAAAAAAAAACAAAAAAATTTGTCAATGATGGGGTTTGGACCCTCAACCTCAAGATTTAAAGCCTTGTGTTCTACCATTGAGCTAGATGGGCTTTTGTTACTATGTTTTATTATAATTAATATGATGTAGTTTTAATTTTGGAGTGAAATGCATATTAAAATTTAAAATCAAAACTTCTTTTTAATAGATTATATATTATATAATTCAGTGTTGGATGATATTTCAAATAAAATAACATATTTATGTAATATATATTTGACCATATTATCATTTTTGTGTGTAATTATATCTGGTCCGACTAAAAGATTTTTCGTAATAGCAACTACTATGAATATTACATAGTTGACCATATTATTCCATACACATATTTTATTGATTTCTTTGTCATTATTAAAAAGTTCATTTTTATTCGTGTTAAATTTATTTATTATATTTTTATTGTCATTAATTATTTTTTTCACATTTGTTTATATAATTTAAACGGTTTCTGATAAAGAATTAAATAAAACAGCAATATATCAATTAATAATCCAGTCAGCATCCAGTCAGCAGATGGCCTCAGCCCCAAGGCCTCTCCATTGCAAAACACCCACTATTCTGCAGCCCTAGTGCCTCACTTTTGTCCAGTCAGCACAAGGGCCTCAGACCCAGGACCTCACCAAGGGCCTTTCTGTTGTTCATGCTCTAATAATACATGGAACCCTATAACCTCCAATAAATACAAAATTTTACATTTTACCTCGTAATCTCTCAAATTTTTTTAGGGATAACTCTGGTTCCTAACCTTCTTGAACGTTTCGTTTTAACGTCGTAACCCAGACCAACGTTTTGTTACAGTTCCACATACGAAAGGTTGGAACTTTACAAAACCTGATATGAACCATTTAAATTAACGATTTCGTTGACATGGGAAGTGAAACGTCGAAACTACCCCTCCATTCATGTTTACCTTTCAGCTCCCCATGCCCGTTCAACATGCAATTAGAACACTTAGTATACATATCCAACAATTTTTCAACACTGAATTTCAAAATAATGCATTATTTTGGGAAAGATGAGCTGCAAGGTTAACATGAATGGAGTTGTAGTTTCGACTTTTCACTTCCCATGTTAACGAAATCGTTAATTTAAATGGTTCATATCAGGTTTTGTAAAAGTTCCAACCTTTCGTATATGGAACTGTAACGAAACATTGGTCTGGGTTAGGACATTAAAACGAAACGTTGAGAAAGGTTCGGACTTAGAGTTTTTCCTTTTTTTATATACCTCACACAAACAGCTTCTCTCTTTCATATGGAAACTTTTCAATATACTCTCAACAAATCCGAGAAGTATATTTGGCTTCAATTTGCATGTTATTAATGTTTATCACTCTATCTTGTCTCCTCATTTTTTTGATTTTTTGATTTTTTTTTTATTTTTAAGTTTATGTAAAGACCGTCTAAATTAAAAGAAGTAAATTATTATGTTTACCGACTCGAAACGTCGAGGTTGGAAAAACGGGTTCAAAATTGGATCGTCTGCAAACGAAAAAGAAAAGAAAAGAAAAAAAAAGGATTTAGGCCTAGACCAGGTCAGACTCAGGATTTGGGCCGGATCAGACCAGGCCCAAGCAACGAGCGAGGCCCAGCTCGCCAGCCCGAGCTAACCCTTGCTCACTACCCTCTTCAGCCTCACTTTCGCGCACGAAGACCGAGGACCCTCTCTCACTCTCGCGTCGCCCCTCTTCTCAGATCTGCAACGTCGTCTTCTCCTTCTTCGCGAACCATCACCGGAGCTCCGACCATCCACCTTCTCCGACCTTCCTCTCGACTACTTCTCCTTCTTCTCCATCTCCGGTTTCAACCCGTGACCAAAACCTCCGCCAGAAAACCTCATCCCTCAACCTTCTTCACCCTCGTCTTTCGAAACCATCGCCGCCGACTACCCTCGCCATCGTTCCCTATCGCGAAGCACACAACGCCGGCACGAGACGACGCGGCCACCGTCGTCGAGTCGTGTCCGGAATTGAATCCCGACATCGCCGCAGGAGATCTGTGTGGTTCTCGTCGCCCGAGCTCGTTTCACGCCGTGCCGGAGTCAAGAAAGCATTTCAGGTGAGCAAGCGTCGCCGCCCTTCTTCCCCAACCTTTTTCCCCTCTTCCTGAGCTCCTGACGCCGTGCACCGCCGAGAGAAGACGAAACCCTCGCCGGAGAAAGCCCCGCCCTTCGTCTCTGGCTCGGACAGAGCAGAACCGGGTTGGGCCAGAACCAGATCATGATGGGCCTTGGGCCCAGACTGGCTTCGGCCCGGACTGGACCTCGGGCCAGGCCCAAGTTCCAGGACCGGGTCTGGACTCAGGTCCGGGCCTGGGTCGGGGCGGGTCGGGTCTGGCGCGGGTTCGGATCGGTTCCGGTCAGGTCTGGGCCCGGGTTGGGCCTGGATCCGGGTCGAACCGGTTTTAAAGTTTAATTATTTTAAAATAGATTTAATAAATAATTAATTTTAATTATTTGACTTAAAATGGGTATTTAAAAGACTGATCTGACAAATCAGAGGACCTTTTGGATAACACCGGGACTGATATCGGACATTAACTGTTAAAACCCAGGCTTGGACTTTGCCTGGGAACTTGGACTTCGACCGAGACTTGGATTCCGCCCAAGAAGACGGAGTTGGCCCGGTCGTCAACAACTAGGAGACGCAGCTTTTGGTTCGTTTTGAGGTAGGGAAAAGTCGTAAACTCCACTCCTGTTTTAAATAACGCTAATAGCATGCCTACATGATAATTAATAACCGGAAATGTCCTAGATTGCATATAGGATGAAATTCACTAGAATAACCGTATTTCAATTATAATAACAACTGGATGAGTCTTAGTATGCCTATAGGATACGATTCACTAGTTAACCGCTTTCATTACTTGGGAAATTGTCGTGCTGGTAGATTGAACGTGACGAGCCTCAAGATTGTTTGTGTTTGCCTCACATGTTGTGCTTGCTTAGCATTTAGGTTAAGATAAGAGTCTAACTAAACTAGATAAATCGTGATACTTTTGATTGATTGAATGTTGAATGAATGCTTGAATGAAAGTTGAGTGTAATTGATTGTGCCAAATGGTATGATCGGGTGAGTGATAGACCTATGGATCGTGGTTGGTAAGTATGCTGGTAAGATTAGTTGCTAATATGAGTTGTGTGTTGTGCCCTGTCGGGAATTGAATGCCCTTGTTGTTTACTTACTGAGCGGGTATGATGGCCTGTTATGTTTATATTGTTATCTATCCCGATGCTTCGTGACCCGGGAAACCTAGACTGAGAGATATTCCGGTATGGTGCGTTACCGTCTTATCCGATGCTCCGTGACCCGGAAAGACTGGTTCCATCCCGATGCTACGTGATACTATTGTCTTACCCGAGGCTTCGTGATCCGGAAAGACTAGTTCCACCCAATACTTCGTGATATTATTGTCCTTTTGCGATGCTTCGTGTTCCGGAGGGACTGGTTCCATCCCGATGCTTCGTGATCTGGGAAAACTGAGGCCGACTGATGTTCCGGCACTATACTTTATTGTCTTATTTCAATGCTACGTGTTCCAGAGAAACTCACTTTGTCCCGATGAATTATGGTCCTTGGGGACATTTTCAGGGACTTTCGAGAACGTGCGTTCCTAGGGAACTTTTCCGGAAATCCCAATGACAGTGTTTCCCTCTGGGTCGAGGGGATTCCTGATATGATGTACTATTCTGTGTACGGATCAGAGTCTTGGAATTCGATGTTAAGCATTTCAGTGTTGTGTACTTCTCTATTTAATTCCTGTGATAGATTGGTTTCTTCCAATTGATATCCTCGAGCTTTATCTTGACTAAAGTGTTACATTCGTTATTTACCGTTGTTTTCCTTAAGGGTTATCTTCTTTAAGGCGTGGATTTTTATTGCTCTACCTTTATATCATCTTTCGACAAATCATTCTAGCTTTAAATTCAGTTTAATTGCATTAATTGATTTTATACTTTAACGGGGTCATTTTACTTTGCTGTTTTTCCCTACTGAGCGTTAGCTCATCCCCCTATTTGTTTACTGTTTGTACAAGTTTTCTTCTTGAGTAGTTCCAAGGTGACCTCAAGCCTCGGGAGCTCTTGGGATTTGGGACTTGAGTTAGAGATGTACTGACGTTTTCTGTACTTTGTCTTTAATTGTCAAACCGAGTTGTTGACTCTTGGTTTTTGGTTTTATTCAATTTACAATATTTCGTATTTCTTATTCTTTTAAGTGATTTTTATTATTTATCTTCAGTTCACGTCTCGAGTCCGGTCAAAATCGGATTTGGGGCGTGACAGTTTAGATTTTTTTAATTATTATTAGTCTCAAACAACGTATTGGGTCGAGTAAGTATCGGTTACGGGCTCTCTAAACTCTATGAGAAACTTTTCTGCCGCAACACCTAAAAGCCATGGTTTTTACCATGGCCTCTGTCATGGTTATGCTTCTCTTCCCTACCCATCTTCTCCCTTGCATCCTTCCAATGGATCTTGCGAAGGCTTTTTTGTAGAGTTTCGCTCGAGCCGCCTCTAGCCCCCGCGATATTGATCTTCTTCCGCCAACAACGCGGCGTCTCCCGACCTATTTCGGTCTCTACTTTGCAACATTGAGGGTTTCCGCCTCTAAGGTCATCATCCCTAATGTTGCCACCGCCGTCTGCGAAGCCGTCGCCGTCCCTAGGTTCGTCGCCGCCTCTGATGTCGTCGCCGCCTCTATAGTCGTCCCTGAAGCCGCAGTCGCAGCTGGCGCGCCCGTCTTCCTGGCCTCCACCACCGCAACCGCCTCGATCCATTTCACATTTATGGATCTGGCTGATTGAGCGGGTTATTTTTACCTTATTTGAGCTTGTTTTTGCAGGTTCAATGCCTAGTGAACAGAGAATCAGAGATTTTTTCAGGGAGAGAACCCTGATTCATGTATTGCCTCTCACTATTACTGTTGAGTTCCTTGGCCAATTTTCGGAGCAGGAATGCCAGTATCACTTTCTCAACCTCCGTCTTCCTTCCTTGCCTATACGACATCCCAGCTCAGTATTAGCTGACCCATCCAATACCGTCAGGGACGGTTATAGTATGAAAAGAAATGCGACACCATTGTGTCTTTTGTCTGTTCTTCGTGGTCAGGGATTTATTCCTAATGCACTCATATTTATTTGAATTTAAATTAATGAACAGTACATTTCGCTCAAAACAATTATTGTTCATCTCTCTATTTTAGATTTTTGGATCAGCGTAGCTAACTTAAACTGAGATCCAAAACAACATAGAGCGTCTCCAATAATAAACAATTAGTTTGTGGTGGGGAGAGGTTGTAGGAGAACATTTTCACTTTCTCTCTTTCAATTCATTAGCTGATACCATTAGCTCTGCAGTGGTAACCACTAATTAGTTGCAGGAACTAGTTGTTTGGAATTTTTTTTTATTTTTTAATATTTTAAAATCAACCAAATAATAAACTATTGATTTTATTCATACCAAATAAAAACTAAATAGGTAATTAAACAATCGACAACAAACCCTAGTATCATTCATCCAATTTTTAATCGCGCCAATGTACTAACTTTTAATTGTAGATTGGGAAGGTTGCTCGTTGGTGAATTGCAACGATGACCTTCGGAAATTTTGGAGTAGATTGAAGTGCGACTACGGCTCGGAGTGGGTGGGTTGGAGGAGGGAGGTGTAGGATTGGATGTGACAATTTAGCTCTTCTTCAATGGCTGACGACTAGTTCAACTCGATATTTTTGAGCATGAATTCGTACTCCCTTGGTTAGTCCATTGAAGGGATGTTGTAAAAACAAGGTGTAGAAGAGAAGGGTGGTGAATTTTATGTAAGGGGGATAGTGTATATATAAAAAAAATTATGGATTTTTGAAAAAAAACTAGTGGTGTCACGCGTCGCGTCACCATTGGGCCAGCGACTAGCCATTGGGCCTGCAAAACAGAGTCCCATCGTTGTAGGATCCATCGACGGCGCGTTGCAACGGCCCCTTCATCAAGGACGCGTTGCACCGTCACAACTACAACGACCGTTGCAGGTGCTCGTATTAGTATTTATATTTTTTATTTATTTTAAATTTCTAAATCTAAAACGATTTGTTTCAGATATATTCAAGTAGAAATGTCAATATATCTATTTTGTATTTATTTTCAATCTGATATGTTTTTTTCTTCACATCTGGATATTATCTTGTATTCAGTGTAGATTGAATCGTCGAGTCGTTCCTATCTTGTATTTAGTGTATTTTTATGTAAATATGATTTGATGATCATTTATATTTAACGTCTGAATTTCGATATTGCACCATAATTAGTGATAAAAGACAATAATATATCAGCTAAAAAAATAAATACCAAATAAGAAAAAAGTTCAAATAACAAACTCTAAAAAAAAGCTCTCTCGCTCCTTGAGATTCTCAACCTAGCCCTAGCCCTGCGGTTATGGTGCTCCTTCCGGAGAACGTCGTCGTTGTGCCGCCTGGAACTTCGCCACTTGGTGCTGCTCCTATCCGAAAGTCAGTTCCCGTGCTTCCCTGTCCCATTAGATCAATCCCCTCGTAGACCACGCCTGGTGCGGGGGATAAGAATCGATAGGGTTGGTCGCCACCACTAACCTCTTCTCCCTCCTCCTCCCTTGTCTCGCCGGTCTCGGTCCCGAGATGCATGACACTCTGGTCTTCCTCCCCATCATAGCTTTCGACGGTTAAGTTGGGTCCGCCTCCTCTTCCGCGTGGCGAGTTTCGTCCCGGGATACTGTTGTGGTGGCCACGGTTGCCTTCTGCTCCACGTTATTGGTTGGCTTCCGTTAGGTCGAACACTAGTTTGCTTCCCCGGGTTCACCATGACCTTGCTCTAGTGATTCCTAGGGCGGCGACGGTCCAGACCGTAGCGGAGTACTCAGAGTTATTCACGATCACGATGGTGACGGCTAGAACCCAACGCCTGATTTGTAACAGACATGGGTGGCGACAGAGTGTGGTGGAGAGTCATCCTCCAGGGTTCTTCGTCAAGGCTGGACGTGAAGGTCGAGTAGGGTTCGGAAACCCTACGGAGGAGCTGCTTTAGGGCATGACTCTGAGGTCGATGGTCGGCCGATCTGTCACCGAGGGAGGATGTGCCGGTATCCATAGACACCCCTACAAGAAGTTGGACACGACGACAGCCGAGGGACTGGTTGTCCTCCGGAAGGGCTGTCTCTAGAGTTGTTCGGGGGACCAAGGACCGCGGAGATGGCGCTTCCCAGAATGGGGATCTGGAAGACGGTGCTACAATGACTGGGATTCTAGGGGGAGCTAGTTCCAGTCCAGTGACATTGGATCTGAGACCTAAGGAGTGGTTGCCTAGAGGACGGGGTGCCTGTGTGACAATGGACCCAAGACCAATCTCGGGACCCCGTTCTCCTACCTAGGGCACCAATCGACCATCCGCGAAAAGCCTCCCTGGGGGGGTCTGCTCCAAACTCTCTAGATTTTGTACACGCGAAGATTCGGTAGGATCCGGGTGATGATCGGCTCTTTGTTGTTTTTTTGTTGCTGGTCCCATTCGTCTGCCTCTTTTGTCGCTGCTAGGCCTGGTTTACAGGAGCTCCTCTCTCTACGAGGCGACCTACTTCGGTCTTCTTTGCAGGAAAATCCTCGGTCCCCGACGGAGGGGTCCTCCCACACGGACCTTTCCCTAGCAGGGTCCTCGTCGCCCTCGCCCTAATCGGTGGAGCCATTGCTGTTCCCACCACCTTGGCCTCCACCGATGTATGCGAAAACTGCGCAGTTTCGATGTACCCCCGTTTTCTATACCTATTGCAGTTTTCTCTGACACTTGATCATACTGTATCAGATCATCGCTCTTGAGCAAACCTCTGAAGCTGCCGTTTCTGCCGTCGCCACGGCCATCTCTGAATCCGCCCCATCCCTGGCCTCCACCACCGCACCATCCTCGACCCTTCTCTCGATTATGGATCTGGCGAATCGAGTGAGTCTTTTTTTATTTTATCTGACTTCCTCTTTGCAGGGTTAATGACGAAAGGTCCTCCAGGCTTCAGGAACTAGATGATTGACATCAGGGACTGGCCTTGGGAGGGGTCCCTAGACGATGCTTTGCCTCCCACCTACACTGTTATTGTTGAGGTCTCTAATCTCTGGTACCCCCTTCCCCCCTTCCGTCTTCTTTCATTGCCCGAGGGGCGTCAAAATACCGTCTGTGACGGTTCTGGTGCTACACGGATCAGTGAACCATTGTTCATTAATACTGACCTTTTCGAAGTCGATGAGCATGTTCTTCGATACACACCTATATAATTGATTCCAAGTTATAAAATTACAACTTTCGCTCCAAACAAAAAAAAAGCAAGCATGATATCAAATTTGCTTTACTCGCACTAACACGAAGAATGTCAACCAGTATGTAAAAAAAGGAATATTGAATCAACTTATGACCTGTTAACTTAGACATGACAATGAACTTGTATTGACTTAATTAATTTCTCTTAATTATGTGCCTAACAAAAGTAAAATTTGTTGGTCAACTAAATGTGAATTATATCTCTTTTACTTGTTCAAAAGATCCACATGCAATGTAAGTCATATTAACCCCATAATGTTGCTATATTCTAATAACTAGTCTATATCAAAAGTCTAAACCCTAATAGTAGAATTAATAAGAAGAATAAATTACCACGTACGTTGACCTCTATTTCTGTACTTTTCTTTGTACTCAAATATGATAGTCCTCAAGAAATTCAAGTTGATAACACCCTATATGTTTCAACTCATATATGCCATCATAGATATTTATTATATGAGGGATATGGAGGTTGACTAATTGAATATGTCACTCATTACATAATAGCACAGAGAAAACAATTAATAATGTCAAACTAATTTGATTAGTCCGTTTTTTATAAAATGTATGGGCGAATCGATCATTTCATAAACATATTAATGTCTCCCTAATTAAATTGGGTTGAATTGGGTTTTAACATAATATCAAAACTGGTTCAACCTAGTCTTCACCCTGACTCATATATAGACGTCCAGTGTTGCTATGACTCGCGTGTTGATGTCACCTAGAAGAAGTGTTGAAATATGTACAAACAAATTAACTACTTGATAAGTATATTGGGCTTCCGTCCATTAGTTCCACTTTAACATCTTATATAGTTTGATTTGCAATATTATTATCTCAACTTATTAGTTCGAGCTTTTGAGTTGAGTTGGATTTTAACAACATAACCGAGGCAGATGTTACATTTTGTTACATTCACCCCAATGCTTTGAGTCTGTGCCTGTTTGTGATCTTCACTTAATTATAATCTAAACAAGTGGCAATGTCTATAATTAAACTTTGCAGTCTATATATATGTAGGAGTAGAAGCCTCCCTCTCATATATGGTGATGACACAAATGCAGACACAACTAGGTTGGCGATTGAATGGACCAAAAATGCGGGTCAAGTCAACAGACTCCGGTAAGGGAAGGGGCTGTTTGGTTTCAACGGTTGCGGTAGTTAGTGCATCAGTTGCGGAAGGAAAACTGATCTCAACTGTTGAATTTGAAACACTTTGACTATCCCTCTCCCCTCAACGTACAATGAACCTGCCCGCAGCCTTTTCGGTCAACCCTGGACCCCTATTGACTCTTCTTACACGTTTCTTCTTCCTCTTCTAATTATAATAGACAGATTAGTAACAAACTAAAAAACTCACCGTATCAGCAACACATATGTTTTTTTTCGAAAGGACAATACATATGTTAATCAAACGTCAGATAAGTTTTTTTAGATAATTTTTTTAAAACGAGTAAAGTGGGGATATGTATTACTGTGAAAATAAACCGTATAGAGTATGGCGTAAAAATCAGAATATTGTCCTGTCTGATTGTAGCCAGACCAGCTTTCATGGAGCTAGTCTATTTTGAATCGTAGACATTACCTAAAGAGATTCCCTTACCAACATTTCAAAAGGACAAAACAGAAAGTAAAATAGTCCAACCTAAGTACGTCAAACAAAAACAGAAAGACAATAGAACTGAAAATATAAAAAACAATAAATATGCGATGCTCTCATAGCTTTCCCGAGACGTCCCAACACCGGCCGCCCTAGGTCTCGTCTTATCGTCTCACCCCATGGATCCCAAACCTTTCGGACGTGATATCCACTGGACAAAGGGAGCATCTGAAAGCCTCTTCGCCTGAGCTATATTTCACGCTCCGGTTGTGGTTCCATCGATACTACCTGCTGAATCCACTTGCATTGGCTTTTGGAGAACATCAACAGATCAAAACCCCATGACGACTTCACCCATAAGGGTAGCCCAGATAACAACTTCACCCATAAGAGCAACCAAGAACACGACTTCACCCAACCGGGCAGCCCTTAAATTGATTTCATCCAACTCTGAAGCTCGATTATGCTGATCCTAGATTGGATGGTAGAGCGATAAAACCTAAACCCATTTTCACCCTGTATGCGGCTGAGAATCCTTGTATCCACCTTGTAGCAGCTTGTCCTTGAATAGCTGTGAATCCGAGGGCAGAACGCCAGACTGTAAAACCAACCCCCGCCATCGTTAGCCGCGACAGGAGTCGATCTAGAGTCCGGGGATCGGGAGTCCGGCGAGGTAGCAATCGAGCTAGGCGAGAGGAACATCACCAAGACCCAAGCCTCCAAGACGTCATCTCCTTGAACCACACGACCGTACCCCCGCTGTCCGAGAATGTCGACGAGGCTGTGTCGGGCTCGAAACCAGTCAGTCCGAGCAAGCCCAGATCTGATGGATGGAGCCGGGCACGAGCAAAAATCGGGGAAACCAAAGGGGGTAAAAGGACAAGGGAAATAGGGGAAGAGAGGGAAGAGACAAGGAAGGGACCTTGTCGACAATAGCGTCGGTCGGGACTGTGGCCGATATCGACAAGGAGAAAAAAAAGGGGCGACGGATGAAGGGTAGGTTACCCCCACAAAACTTTCACATAGCACAAATCAATTTTCTAGATAATTGATGATAAAACTATAAAATTTATTTTACATAGAGTTATATTTCATTTGTTTATATGCATTACCGACACCAAACTATCTTAACCACATACGGGCATTTTTTTTAACATGTACCCCGAATTCCAAATTATTGAGCTGTCCGTTGAGGAGATTCACATGTATTTATATAAAAGGTAAATTAAAAATACTTATTCTAAACTTGTAGCGTTTAACTGATACCTACCATAAAAAAAATATGATACATACTCAGATGTTTAGCTATATAACAAATAGTCCAAGTCGTCAGCTAAAATGACGAAAATACCCTCAACTACACTTCACAAATTTTTTAGAAAAAATATTTCAAAAATCACTTTTGTTATATATATATATATATATATATATATATATATATATATATATATATATATTTACTTATTAAATCACTTCAGTTTTATTTTTAAAAAAAATAAATCATTAAAGATATTTTCGTCATTTTAACTGACAGTTTAGACAATTTGTTATATAACTAAACATCTAGGTATCAATTTAAAAAATGTAAATAAATATCAATTAAACGCTACGAATTTAAGATAAGTATTTATAATTTACTCTTATATAATATAAAATATAATTTTCTCTGACAAATTGTAATAAAAGAATACTAGTTTTGAATCATAAGTATATGACGATAATTAAAAGTTGTCGATGAAGTGAGGCGTAAGTGCACAAATTACAAAATATTGTTTGTACACTAGCACAATTGAGTACACGTGGTAATTAGAGGTGTCGCAATAACCATTAAGACAAAACCTAAAAAGAAATACAAAATCTCCAAGCGTCACGCAACCAAACTCATAGCACGTAGATCATTAGATCAGATCATAGAGCTGTTGCTGCAGGAACCACACGTTCTCCTCATTCCACACCATATTCTCCCATGACATCGACTCCGATGACGTCATTCCCTGCTCCATTTCCTGCCAGTCCCACGTCATCCCATCAAAACTACCCTCCGACTCGCCCTGCGCCTGCGGATAGTTATTACCCAAACAAGCTTCGGTACGAGGAAGATCGAGGGACTCTGTCCGGTCGGAAAAGGTGTCCCATGATGTCGTGTCCGAGGAATGGGGCTGGCTGTTGGGGGCTGTTTGGTCCGTGTTTGTGTTGACGGTGGGATCGGGTGCAGCGGAAGCAGCTTGGATCCTCTCAACCAAACGGGGCATCCAGACATGTCGCATGGTGTCTCGGAATTGCTGACTGTTGACGTCGCACTTCAGCTGCTTCGCCTGCTTTTGCACCCTCGTCCTCCAATAGTTCTTTATTTCGTTGTCGGTCCTTCCCGGCAGCTCTTGTGCTATTTTCGACCACCTATGCAAAATCAAAAAAAAAAAATTAATGATTAATCCCAAGTCGGAGTTTCTACAATAACAATGTTGTTCCCAATTTATTATCAAAAGAATCAATAACTGTACCTGTTGCCCCAACGAGAATGGAGTTGAAGGATCAAGAGCTGCTCCTGGAGAGAGATGTTCCCACGACGCACATCGGGGCGCAAGTAATTGAGCCATCTCAGCCTGCAACTCTTGCCTGTGCGCCTCAGCCCCGCCATGCGAGCCAGCGCGTTCCACTGCCCTTCGCCGTGGGCAGAAACGTAATTTACCAGCACCGAGTCCTCCTCCTCCGTCCACGGCCCTTTCCTCACGACTCCGGCCATGTGATCGTGATCGTCAATCTGATCGTAACCGTGATCACAAGAAGGCTTCATCGTCAGCAACAAATCAGAGAGGAGGTGGGATCGATTTAGATAAGATGGAGATGGAGATGGAGAAATGTGAATTATATAGTGGTGTCTAAGTGTAGTTGATTGAGCATATGGGATTGGACTGACCATAAAGTTACTGAGAATAAAATTGTTTTATAAAAATAAACAGGTTGACTGGTTCACTTGCACCTTTACACGCGTAAACAAGTGCAACCGCAACTTGCTGTTTTATAAATTCAAGTAAATAAGGAAACGAAGAACACAAGCTTATTGTTTAGTAATTGGTGTGTGTGACTGTGTGAGAGACCATAGATTGTGCTTAGTGGCTATATAGATATCACTCTAATTAACAGGATCGTGTCTACGTGGAATTCTGACATGTGGTGTTCTTGCACTTGTGACTTGTGTCCATTTGATTTTCTTCGAAATAATAAACGGATATTTATTACCAGATCAAAATCCAGCTTATAATAATCTCTTTCACATTCAAACACCACCTTAAGATGGTAATGATATTTTGTGTTAACACAACTAGTAAACATGAAATAGAATTTTAATTGAAGTAGTCGTGCGAAAATTTAACGGCAAGAGTTTTATATTATACACCAAATCACCACCGGGTGAGCGACAATAGAATCACATGGGTGATCCAGCTTAGACGACATTAGTATAGTATGTTGCCCAGAATTGGTCCTAGGCGACACAACATCGACTCTGCACAGCTCAGGTTGGCTTAGATTACGCAACATTCATATTTTTATAGAAAAAACATAAATCAAGTATCCTGTTTTCCTTACAAGTACTGTTAGGATTTTTTGTGTTAGGGTTTTTTTTGGACCCCCGCTACCCATCTTATCGTTGGCTTCCTCCAGCCACCAACAACGCGTCTCCAGATCTTGTTTGGTTCCCATTTTGCAACTTCGATGGTTGTCGCCTGGCCCACCTCGGCACCAATCGACCTCGCCGCCTCGGAGCCGCTCGGCCTCCCCATATCGAATCTTCTCCCCTGATCAACCCCCACCGTCTTTGAAGCCGCCATCGGCACCTCCATCTTCTTGGCCTCCACCGATGCACCCTCCTCGATCTCTCTCTCTCTCTCTCTCTCGATTCTGGGTCAGGCTAATCGATTGAGTCCGTTTTATTTTATTTGTTTTTCTTTTTGCATGGTCAATGACTAGTGAGCCGAGATTCATGAATTTTTACCTGGAGGAAACCCTGATTCACATATATCCTCTTGTTACTACTGGTGAGTTCAAGTTTGGTCGCACGATCACGGCAGAGTCCTTAGAAAGTAGAGATCAAGTAGTGTTTAGGCAATATTTCGAGAGGTTCTCCTCAGTTTATTAGTTTAAATTTCTTTAAGCTTCTTCAAAACGGGAGACTAACTTTCAAATTTGTTAAGAGAACTGCAAACAAAATGATCTTTATGTCTATTTTTTAGTGGTCATGTGATGCATTTCCTGATGTACTTCGATATATTCTTTACTCGGATCATTATATAAGTTACACTTTATTCTAAAACAAAAAAGACAACGCAAGATATAGGGCATAATAATTTCAAATATCAATTAAATTTTATTAAAACACATCAAACACATGAAGACGTGGTTGCTCTTGTATCAATTACGGTCTAGATTCTGATTAACATGAAGATGTAGATGAAATAGTACACGTTACTAAACACCATCAATTATTCTAATTGGTAAAAGCTTAGTTGCGCTTCCACCTAAAAATGGAATATAAACTTGACTGTGCTTTGGTTGTGAGGAAAAAAAGACGGTCTCATTCAATGTGAATTGTTTAATAAATTCCATATAGCAAATGAAAGAAAGAGAAAGGTTCATCTAGTTCTCGTATAATTCAATGCTTTAGTGAATTTTGGTCAAATGAAATCGGATCGGATTGATGAACAAGTAAGAATCAGTGGGTTTTAGTGATTATCCATTACTTACATACTTCCTAATGGGGGACTAATATAGAATCAGCATGGTCTGCCAACCGAACCTCCAACCACACAACTTGCTTCTTCCACAAGTATCTCACTTTTTATTGTACATTAAGGTTAGATCATTTAAAAATCTAACTTCAAAATAAAAGATACAAATAAAGTAAGTTTTTATTTTCAAGTTAGTTATTAAATATGTTTCTTGTTAAATATTCATGAGTTTTGTGGGTCTTAGAATTTTTCTTTTTCTCTCTTGTCTGTGCTCTGCCCTATCTTACCTATCAAATCTCAAAGCTTGATAATTATGACTCCCACTCTTTTTTTCGCCTCGGTACCTTATCCCTCACTCATGTGAAGCCTCTCCTTGATCAGGTTGTTGTCTCACACGCGAGCCTACAACCCGAGACACCTCGGGTTGTAGGCTCGCGTGGGAGACAACAACCCTCGGGACATGCCCCCGGCTTCTTCACATGGCTTTATCAAGCCAGTGCGTCCAAGTAAAAAGCCACAAAGGCCCTATCCCCTTCCTCTCCGGACACTCCATGTGCTGATGTCGTACACCCTCATGAGCCTTGTCTCGGAAAGCCTCTCACATCTCACATATAAGTCTTGGCCAGGGCCGGGAGAAATATCTTCGGCTACTCCCTTTGTCCCGACGTAGCTTAGTCCAGATTCTCAACGGGGAGTCGTGCTGACCGACCCGCCTCCACCAACCGCCTACGTCTAACCAGTGTCTAGGCCCCCCCTTCAAGACACGGAGGTCTCCGATCCTATGGAAACCCTACCGACCAAGCCGTGCGCTTAGGCCCCCTCGTTATTGGCCTCACCTTGACTAGCCTACCCTAGGAATCGCGAAGGGTCTCCTCACTACCATACCTTCCTTGACCGACCTTTCGATGCGGGCATAACTAAGGAGGGATCCCACCTCCACTAGAGTCCCCCTAGCCCTCTTAAAAGGACTTGATGCCCTCAAAATGATGAGAAGGAGGATGACATAGTGATCTACATCCTAGGGGACCTAGCGGTGGCCCATACGACATTTGGCTTGGCAGGACTCTTGTCCATGTCCCGTACTTGTGATCAGGGCTCTATGGATGGGGTGGTGATGAAGGTCTAGCACCATGATGTCCTTGTCATCAACGATTTCGGTTAGGGAATATCTAGGTTATATTTCACCTTTCAAGTAGAAATGACATAATCCAGAAAGAAGAAGAATAGTCCTTCAGGTAGGCGCCGCTGATTTTAGAGAATCTTCGGCCAGGTCTCAACCCGACCATCGTACCATTCTCTCGGATCCAGATGTGGGCCTTTGTCTCTGATCTCCCTTGGGACGGACTTATAGTTGAGACGAGCTTCCAGGTGGGAGAGGCTCTGGGTGGTTCCGTGGATGCACGTACAGACCAAGCATGTCTAGCTTGGGGAGGCACTCTTAATGTGTGCTTTTGGAAGGACCTTGCAACACCGCCCAAATGACCGATTGTCGTCCTCGTCTCAGGCCATAAGACACCAATCTGAGCCCAACTACAATATGTGCGGCTCCTTGAATTCTGCTTCCACTACGGATGTATAGGTCTGCTGTGAGTGGAATGCCTCTGAAGGGACCCTACTAATCCGCAGGTGATCCAACGATTTGATTTGTCACTCATGGTGCCGGAACTCCCCATTCTGCGAACGAGGATCCCTAGGGATTGGTCGGACCCCATTCCAACCATGATCTTTACTCGTCACAGATTCAAGCTAGGAGTTGCATCCAACACTCTGGCACTACTAGCGCCAAGGTCCACCGTCATGGCAGGCTTCACCCCATTAGGACCACCAGCCCACACCCAGACACAAGATCTTCTGCTCATAGCACTGACACACACCGGGAGCCGGAAGCACGCGTCCTCTCGCCCTGACTCTACACCTCCTATAGCCCCGGTATAAGGACCAACAGAGGTGACTGTGACACAAGATCTCCTGTCCAATCAGGAGTTATTTTTGTTTTTCGTGAGAAACTTAAAGGCCTCGGGAGGGTTAACGTCAAGTTCTTCCTCCTATATGCAAGGGTGACCACACCCCGCCCGATCCAAAAGAAGATTGGCTTGGATGCCCTTAACACGGCAAAAGCACCTGCTGCTCTAGGATACACCGAGGTGAGGTCTGCAAAGCAACCTCGTCAGGGACAATACGTGTGCCCTCAAGCAACGATGCATGCGTGGGGATGCACACCTCTCCCTACTAAGGTCGGTGCCAGCCTGACGTCCTGTTTCCCCCGTTTCCTAGTGTTATCCATGTATGTTTGTTATCCCCTCAAAAGCCCCTATTAGTTACCACAGGTATTTTCAGATAGATTCGGAAAATGACCGTTGTGAACTACAATCAATCAACCATTATCCTGAGGATCACTCGCAGTCTCTCCCCTTGGATGAGACAAGTACATCAATCATAGGGTTAGCATCTAGAAACTATCGTTCCAGACTTTGTCTTAGCTTCTTATTTTAACTCATATATACTCCTTTTATATGGTTTTGTTATCAATAGAACTCCCATTTATATGCTCAAAAAAAAAACTTATGATTTACTAGATATTATTAATGTTTAACTAATTATAATATAATTTCAAAAACTTAGTCTTTGATGTGTACAAGTAAATCATTAGAAATGATTTTTTATGTCCCCCTCTCTCTCGAAATTAAGGTTTTCTTCTGTAAGTCGTTGCTCGTCGACAGGAACACAATCTATTTTGTCTCTTATCGACGAATATGTCGGATTGGACAAGATAGAGGATATGATGTTCACTTTCACCTTCAAAGACTATGGGTTTGAGGAGATCGAGATTCGTCCAATGAAGAGAAATATCTTCTTGGATACCACCTAAATATTGAGGATGGACAAACATTCTCGTATAGAGCGTTGAGTCCCTCGAGGCACTGTGCGCATGCCTAGGGGGGACTCATACTAAGAGCTTCGGTCGGGTTACCGATCGACCATCCCCCACAGCTGGCTATGTCTCTTTCGGAGGAAAAGGCTCCTCACCAAAATAGAATAGGAGAGAATGTCACCGAAGAGGTATCCTATGTACGGATACCCATTAACAACTGATATAAAAGAGCTCCAATAGTGAGGATGTATGAGCATGACCAACATATGTACCGACAAACTAGCTCCACCTAGAAGTGTCAAACCAAGCTTCCAACTTTTGCCAGAAGAGGACATGTTAGAACCCTAACCGAATCTCTTAGGAATCCAACGCTTAGTCAAATAATCAGGATTTAAATATAGATCAACATAGAAAACGTACCTGATTCCATATCGATGATTCGAGAACGAGATTGGTTTGGCCTTCCACAGATTAATCCTTTATGCTCTCCTTTTGCTCTTACTCAATAGATGGGGATGGAGGAGAAGAGAAAACGTCTAATTAATCTTGGGGACCAAACCCTAATAAGCCTTTATATATATAATCTGAATAAAGCTCATTACTCTAATCAGATTTATATGGGTATCACACATTACAAAGCCCTTACTCACTAATGTTTTAAATTGGGCTTCCCAACTAGTAGCCCAATACGAATCATTGACCACAAATATAATTGTCCAATTTGTAAACCCACACGTTGGATTATAAAATAACCCAACATGACAGTCTTACCTACAGTCCAAAGGATTTCAGAAATACAAAACAACTTTTTGTTAGAGATGATCGGTCAAAGTGTGTAATGTCAATTCTGTTTAATTTTCCAATAATGTTTATCTTTATGCTTATAATTTTAGCTATATATTGGTCATACGAGTGATTTTGTTCTGAATTAGTATGTATATCGCCCAATTCAAAAAGAAGATTTAGTTATTATTAAAAGTTCATATTTTATTCATGAGAAGAGATTTTTTAGACATATTCATATATTAATCTGTACTTCACACTCACGTATGGTTATTACATCATAAAAAGATAATGGGGGTGATGTAGGGTGCTTGGATATAGGGGGGAGGTTCTAGAAAAATTGAGGCATAGGAATCATACAGGGATTAGAGGAGACTTTATTGTGTAATTGGAATAGATCCTCCCCCTGCTGGCTTCATGAAACTTGTTGGTGCACGAGTAATCTAATACTTATTACTCCATGATCAATCTCTTGTTTCTTATAATGTGGTCAAAAGTTCATTTGCCTTTTTCCAATGTATTGGACCACATATTATGAGAGAAATTACTAGAACCGATAGCTATCCATTCTTTTGATACAGTAAATGGTGTTTTTTTATATCAGCATACAGTAAATGGTGTTAAGTCTAAGTGGATATGGAATGTGTAAAAATAAATTCATCTTCATTAGGCACGTCATTGTTTTCACCTTGCAGTGTATGCTTATCTATGTAAAAGAGGAGAATACATATATGATCTGCTTTTGTTTCCTTTTCCTGTTGACCATATCTTCCAACTTCGATTTCTAAAGAAATCTCAGGTCCATGAATTATGTTGTTTCACTTTAATCTAATTTTAGATTTGGTAATTAAAATGGACTTAAATTTGTTTTTGAGAGAGAGGGATTAGCATTTTATTCATTCAAGTGGTAAAATAAAAGACGGAAAAAACCTGCTATGAGTATGGACACTTCTCGTAAACAATTACAACTCGTTTTTTTACCAGTGAATGTAAATTTAAATTGAATCTCTTCGAGGAGAGAAAAGGAGTACATGAATATGGTCTAGCTACAGACCAGAGAACGAATCGAGTACTGGCATGACAACTCAGTCTCATGACAATACCAACAAAGAGAGTAATCTGATACATGAAAAAACATTCTTATACAAGGAATCTTGGCATCCAAACATGGGAGCAAAACAAACAGAAAGGGCCTATATATCCATATATTACAACCATTGAGCGCAAAACAAGAAGTAATAAAAGGTCTAAAACCCAGATTTTACGACCATGAAGCACACACAAAAAAAGTCTTTTACCCGGATTTTTAGCCATTAAGCATAAGAGATATTGATATAAAACCAACCAACAGCCTAAGAAAATAGAACACCCTGCCTCATTAAGATCATCAACCTGTCAAAGAGAATGGAAGACAGTCAATAACAAAGAATTGTATAGAATGAATGATATCTATTTCTGTAGCAGTACAATGTATATATACATGAGGTAGTTATATGTAAGTAGGAGACTACAACTATATCACTACTAGAGATAAGGCTTATCAATATTAGAGATATCAAGTTTAAATCT